>JAVSBS010000458.1:0-15921 GCA_033124195.1 Coracias cyanogaster | reverse complement strand
CAAACTTTTTAAACAGGGGGCCGGTTCACTGTCCCTCAGACACTGTTGGGGGCCGGACTATAGTTTGGAAAAAAACGGTGGGGTAGTCGCCCACCTCGCTGATGCCACCGCCCCCATCCTGAGCCAGGCCATGCAGTCCAGAAAGGGTGGCCAGAAGGGACTGAAGGAACTTTGCTAAACCCGGGCTCTGGCCGAGGCGCGGATTAAGTGGCAGGAAGTCATCTGCGGCTGCTTGGTTCCCCCCCCAACCCCCAGCAGGGGGAAGGGGAGTTCTGTAAATACCAGCGGGTCAGATTGAGGACCCTGGGGGGCCGTATCCAGCCCGCGGGCCGTAGTTTGAGGACCCCTGCTGTAGAGGGTTGTGGAAGAGCATCACCCCCTGCAAAGCACAGTGGTTAAAGACCCAGATCCCTGCACTCCCACCTTGCATTGCATGGCCAGAGAAGGGCAACGAAGCTGCAGAAGGGTCTAGATCACAAGTCTGGTGACAAGCAGCTGAGGGACTTGGGGGTGTTGAGCCTGGAGAAAAGGAAGCTCAGGGGAGACCTTCTCACTCTTGACAACTCCCTGAAAGGAGGTTGGAGCCAGGTGGGGTTGGGCTCTTCTCCCAAGGAACAAGTGACATGACAAGACAAAATGGCTCAAGTTGCACCACGGGAGGTTTAGGTTGGACATGAGGAACATTTTCTTCCTTGTAAGGGTTGTCAAGGGCAGTGGTGGAGTCCCCATCCCTGGAGGGGTTTCAAAGCTGTGGAGATGTGGTGCTGAGGGACATGGTTTGGTGGTGACCTGGCAGTGCTGGGGGAACGGTTGGACTTGATGATCTTGAAAGTCTTTTCCAACCAAAACAATTCCATGATTCTACGTGAAACAGGGCAGGTATTGTTGTAACTACCAGGACAAAAAAATGCACATCGAAACTCTTTTAAATGTAGGTGTTTTTCTGACAGAGAAGCGGCATATCACCTGAATCAGGTAGGACATCCAACTCTAAATGCCTGCAAAGCATTCCCTAGCTCAGTCTGCTGATTGCTGCTATTTCTACCAGTACTTCAACACAGACATTTAATACAGAAATCATACAGAGCTCTCACCGTAGTGTTTGTACAACCAGATTACCTCATTTCTGTTCAGCCTGCACACAACATGAAGATCATTCTCTGGTGGCCAAAGCGTAGATGTTTGACCTCTCTCATCACCCCATAGCCCATTACACAGGGACCAGTCTCACCTCTGCCTTTGCTTTATGACAACCTGGAAACATTGAGAAGCTCAAAGAAAAACCACTTTTCTAACCCCCGTCCCCCTGAAAGCGAAAGACCCTGGAAGACTTGCAGATGACAGCCTGGCTGCTCCTTACACCACTGACCTCCCCCAACAAGACTAAGACCTATTTTCCACTATATCATCCATGGATTAAGTTGAAACCAGTTTATTCCATTCATTTTCCCACCACACCAGAAAATACTGTATCAATAATTAAGTGAAGGGCTCTGCAGCCATAGGGAAATATTTATTTTGGCTGCGTAAGCGGGAAATGCCCTTTAGCGTAAGCATAGGCAAGAACAGAAATCAAGGACAGGGAACAAAAGCGGAATTGGGCAGTGCAATAGATGGGCACAGAGGAGCTGCCGGATGGATTTACGCTCTGCCCAGCCCACAGGAAGAGCAACACACTCAAATACTTCCAGCAGACCTTTTTTTTCTTTTTTTAAGATGATGCAAAAGAACCCCCACCGTCCATGAGCGTAATGAGGATGATCCTTTTCTTAATTGAGGATGGAAATTTCTCTGAGGGGATTTTGTTTCATTACCAGGAGTGGGGGGAGCACAGAAGACGACGCAGTCACAAGCACAAACCAACTCGGGACCAGGCACGAGGATTTCCAGGCAGGACTTGAAGTCTAATGGGACGATCTGGATGAGGTCGAGCTCTCTCAGTCTTTGGTGACCCTGGTGGCACCCATCAGCATTTCCACGTGACGCAGGGACAGGAGCCGCGCTCCCCGTCTTTCCCCACTAACAAAGGGCTGTTGTGCCACCGCCACCTCCTCAGCATTGCTCCCTCCCCGCCTCAGCACCAGCTTCCAGCCCTGCACTGACACAGTTTCAGGGTCCTCCAAGCTCAAGCAGCTCATCTGCACTGAAATTTGGTGCTTGATTTCACAATGTCACCATCATTACATCCTCAAGACAGGAATATCTGAAATATTTCAGGCAGAGCAGCCCCGTGGCTAGGTCACAGAAACCCACCTGTACAAGTGCTTCAGGGCACGTTTCCCCATAAACTCAGATTTTGCATATCCTCCGTTTGGAATAATTGGGGGTGTAAAGTTGGTGAAATCTCTGCGTTCACTCGTTTGCGTGAAGAATTCCAAAAAGCACTTTGAAACTGGTTTTATGGTGAGGCCAAAAGCTCACACACCTGAAGCCAGGGGATGTAAGCATGGACACCAACCCCTCGGGGTTATTGCTGTCCCTTGGCGCAAGGAAAAATGATTTTTACAACAACTCAATCCCAGAACACGCCTGCCCAAGCGAAAGTAGGCGCATGGCTCAGGAGGTGCTTTCCCAGCCCATGCAAGAAGCAGGATTTACGCTGAGCCCATCCCAAACGGGTTCAGCACGGCTCTGACAGTCCGCAAGCATCATGTGACAAACAGCTCCAATCTCCTTGTTTCCTTCCCTTTTTCCCATTCACCAAACCTGTCAGATCACAAACAAAACCCAAACAAGCACAGGGCAAGCATTTTACTGAGATCTCTGCAAAAAGATATTATTTACTTCTATTTAAAGGGCAGTTAATCTGCAACTGGCGGCTGTCAGGATGTGCACAGATTAGTAACGATCAGATTTAAGGGGAAAAGCCGTCAACCCAGGCTGCAGTCCTCACCAGCCGCAGCTCAGGCACCCACTGCCTCTGCAGCTCATGGGACAATCCCCTCCGACCCATCCAGCCGCTTCCCAAGCTTGCTTCTGGGACAAGCCTCTACTGGCACCTGGGACTCAAAAGTGATGAGCCACGGCTGCAGCCACAAGGACTTCGGGGTGACTAGGCTGGAAACCTCACCTGTGAACAGCAGATGAAGCAAGTGAAGCAATCTGAGAGCCCTGGGGCTGTCGAGCCTGGAGAAGAGAAGGCTGAGAGGGAATCTGGTCAATATTTATCAATATCTAAAGGATGGAGGGCAAGAAGATGGGGCCAGTCTCTTTTCAGTGCCCAGTGATAGGACAAGAGTAACAGGCACAAACTGGAACACAGGAGGTTCTACCTCAATGTGAGGAGAAACTGCTTTACCATGAGGGTGACGGAGACTGGCCCAGGCTGCCCAGAGAGGTTGTGGAGTCTCCTTCTCCAGAGACTTTCAAAACTCGCCTGGACACGCTCCTGTGTAACCTGCCCAAGGTAAACCTGCTTTGGCAGGGGTGTTGAACTAGATGATCTCCAGAGGTCCCTTCCAACCCCTCCAATTCTGCGATTCAGTGATCTGGGTTTCATGCTCCATTCTTCAGTGCTTTGTCACTTTTTTAAAAGAAAAGGCACCTGCGGGTCCTGCCCTTAGGTCACAAACCCCTGCAAAGGGGCTTTGTATTCAGGGTTGTTTTTTTTTTTAATGGGAAATAAATAAATAAATAAAACAGGTTTAATAAAAGCAGTAAGCACACCCATTCCTCCCAGCACATTGTAGTATCTCCTCTGCACCTCTGGAGAGGCTGGCGGTGGCCCTGGCTGATAAGGGTTATCAGCCCTGTAAAGACAGGGATGCAGAAAGAGCTCTTCAACCCACTGGTTTGGGTACGCAGCTTCACCTGCTCCCCAGGGTGAACTGTCACTTTATTCTACAGGGCAAGAGAAGCTCTCCATGCTGGTGTGATACTGTACAACTGCAGCTTTACTCCAACACAACACTTCCCTCCAGCCTCCCAAAAAGGGCTTTCACTTCTCCCCCTCCAGCTGAAGGGGTTCTCCTCCCCCTCTACTCTGCCCTACTGAGGCCACCTCGGGAGTGCTGTGTCCAGTGCTGGGCTCCTCAGGCCAAGAGAGACAAGGAACTACTGGAGAGAGTCCAACGGAGGCTCTGGAGATGCTGAGGGGACTGGAGCATCTCTGTGCCAAGGAAAGGCTGAGAGCCCTGGGCCTTCTGAGCTGGAGAAGAGAAGCCTCAGAGAGGATCTGATCAATGCTGAGCAAGAGCTAAAGGCAGGGACAAGAGGATGGGGCCAGACTCTTGTCAGTGGTGCCCAGTGACAGGACAAGGCACAATGGGCACCAACTGGAACCCGGAAGGTTCCATCTGAACAGGAGGAGAAACTTGTTTGGTGTGAGGGTGGCAGAGCTTGGCCCAGGCTGCCCAGAGAGGTTGTGGAGTCTCCTTCTCTGGAGTGATTCCAAATGCGCCTGGACATGATCTTGGGCACCCTGCTCTGGGTGACCTGCTGGAGCTGGGGGGTCAGACAAGATGATCTCCAGAGGTCCATTCCAGCTCCACCATGCCGGGATTCCATGAAAGGAAAGCAAAGCCTATCTAGTTGACAGGATATCCCATTGCTTGGCCAGAAGGAAACCCTGTAAGAGTGTACCCAAGTCCTCAGTGTCCTGTTCCGCACAATCAGCCTGCAGCTGACACAGCAGATGCCACACACAGTTGTCCACTTCATCCGAAAAACCCAAACCACCAGGTCAGCAGCTTTGGCAAAGCCGTTGCTATACAGCCAGGCTGCAGCAAGCTGGGCTCTGCACATGGAGCTGCATCTCCTGCAACAACACTGCCAACGCCTGTAACGCCATTAGGGACCACGACAAAAAGCTTCTGGGGGAAACAGAGAATCAGGGACACCCATATCATCCTCAGCACTCCCTCACCTGTATTGTGAACGTGCTGAGTCTCCTCCCGTCGAGGCTCCTCTCTGACTGGTTGCCTAGATGTGGTTCCCAAAGCTAACACTTCGGTTCAGCAGTATGTTCTGGGAGTTACAATCACGTATGATACAGTGCAGCCCGGAGCTCCCAGCCCAGCAGGGATGCTGGCAGCTTCCAGGAGTCCAGCACACACCCGGCGTTCCAGAGAACCCTGCCAGAAACCCTGTTCACCTCTTCTAAAGATGCCAGAGGAACCACCGCAGACTCTGCTTTCGTTGCTTTTCAAGCACAAAGGACAAAGATCCAGAGGGGGAAAATCCCACCCAGATTTGTGGGCAGTACTGCTGCCAAGTTTATGGCATCAAATAAAGTTTCTGGAAGGTCTGGTCCAGATCCCACCATCTCCACACAAGTCAGCACAAACCAAGACCTGGGCAACGCATGACCTACATGCTCGGTGGCTCATTTTTAAGCAAGAATGAACAACCACTGACCACAAACAAGGTTAATTTGACAAATGCTCTTTCCACACAAGAATGCTGTAATAAAAGCAATGCAGCAGATGAGAGCCTCGAGCAGTCACTTGTTGTTATAGCCTCTGCTTTTACATTTTCACTGGTCCTTCAGCCCTTGGGAATTGCATTAAATGATCAGAACAAAGATCAGCCGCAGTCAGCTCATGTCTGTGTTGTCTCACCACCGTGCCCAAGAACATGAGAGCGCACAGGGCACAGCACAGGCAACGTTAAGATCCGATTTTAATTCCCTTTACATTTACAACATTCAGATTGGTAAAAATACCCCGTTTTTTCAGACCGTAGTGTTTAGGGGTGTATCTGCTCTGAGCACAAGCCTTACATGTCTTTCTGGGATCAAGGGTGGATAACAGGGCCTGCTTCCAAGATTTTTTCCATGGCTAAAGCAGCTCTTTATGCAACTTACCGTCAACATTAATGTTTTCATTACCAATAAATTTTCTTCGCAGACACTGCATGAATTACAGCCCGTGACCTCAAATGTCACTTTAAAGTCATTGCACTTCTGACTTCTTGCCAACTTTCAAACAATGCTGAAGTTAAAGAGCAGGATTTCTTTGTGGATGAAATATTTCTCACTGACAGACTAAAGGCAAAGCCCGCACGGCCGCATAGACATACTTCTTCCTTTCATTCCGTTGCATCTTCTCATTGAGCACAACGAGCAGCTGCTTCTGCTCAAGGCCAACAGTCAACATCAGCAAACAACAGCAACTTCTGAGGCCTCCTGCAACCACCCAGAAACTTTATTCTGTGACAGAAAGCACGTTCAGCTCTCCAATCAGCAGATCTTACTTTGGGCAGCCATTCCCTGCTCTTTGCAGCGCCCGGCGCTCGCAGCTGCCCACCCTTCAGAACCGATTCCAGTCGCTGTTTAGCGGCATCAAACTGCCACCCAGGTCTGAGCAGAAGAAGGGAGCGTGGACTTGAAAACTGAAACAAACGCTTACACAAGGTATCCCCACAATCTCCATTAGAATCATAGAATCATTTAGGTTGGAAAAGACCTCTACGATCATCAAGTCCAAATTTTGTCCGACATCTCCCTGACCACCAGACCATGCCCCGAAGCACCACATCTACTCTTTTTTTTTTTTTAACACCTCCAGGGATGGTGACTCCATCACTGCCCTGGGCAGCCTGTTTCAGTGTCCAACCACTCTTTCAGTAAAGAACCTCTTCCCAATATCCAATCTAAACCTCCCCTGGCACAACCTGAGGCCATTACGTCTTGCCCTGAAACAATCAGATTACCCTTCGAGGACACGTTCCTGAGGTTGGCAGTCCAGCAAACAACCTTTATTCCCACAAGAACTGACGAGACAGGAGAATGCTGGCAGGACCTCACAACATGCCTGTGATGCCAGCACACAAGGCAGAGTGACACAGGGGAAGATCTTTGCCATTCCTTGTAACACCACCTAAAAAAAATAAAACATTTTGGCGCTAGCTTTTCAGCCGGTGGAGATGCCAAGAGCTTTTATTCAAATAGGAACCAGGAGTCATGAACTGCTTACTGGCCTGTGACTCGAACTGGCAGATCTCTTGGATCAAATCCTGCAATACCCCAAGTGACCTTGACCAACCACTTCTGGACAGGCCTGACACATCTCAGCTGCTTCACCCTCAAGATCGAACAACCAAAGCAAGCCTTTCAGCGTCAGTGCCTTGAGACCTTCTGCACAGGGACATCTTCATCACTATCAGCCTACTTAGATGAACACTGCTAATCAGGGTCAATCAAGCCCATCAAGGACAAAGAACAGGAAAAAAGTAACTATGGTTAGGCAAAGTACTGTATTTAGGGTTTTTATATATATATGATTTATTATATATATATGATACAATTAATTTATATTACAGCCACAGAAATGATCCAAGGACTAGAACCCCTCTGCTGTGAAGTCAGGCTGAGAGAGATGGGCTTGTTCAGTCTGGAGAAGATGAGGCTCCAGGGAGACCACCTTGGGGCCTTTCAGTGCTTCAAGGAGCCTTTAGGCAAGATGGGGACAGACTTTAGAGCAAAGCCTGTTGGGACAGGACAAGGGGGGATGGTTTGAAACTAAAAGAGGGAAATTTAGACTAGAGAGAAGGAAGACATTTTTGATGCTGAGAGCCCAGCCCAGGTTGCCCAGAGAAGTGGTCAATGCCCCATCCCTGGAAGGATTCCAGGTGAGGTTGGCCGGGGCTCTGAGCAACCTGCTCTAGTTGCAGTTGTCCCTGTTCACTGCAGGGGGGGTTGGACAAGACAACCTTGAAAGGTTCCTTCCAACTCAAACAGTTCTATGTTTCTATGGTATTTTATCATATATACTGTATTATCAGGGAAACATTATATTATTTAAACTGTATCATAGATTTGGTTACAAAATTCCAGAACAAGCAGCAAGCACCGGTGAGGCTGTGTGACTGTATTTACCCTCATAAGTAAACGTCAGATAGACAGTCAGACTCTCCTAACACCACGGACACCACATTCCCTCTGGCCTGCACACAGGAACATGTGGCTGCACAATACACACACAGGGCCTTTCAGAAATTCCTCAGGGGAATCCCAACTCATGCTAATACTCTAGATGTGATTATCCTCCTCTACTCTGCTCTCTTGAGACCTCACCTGGAATGCTGCGTCCAGCTCTGGAGCCCTCAACACCACAACAACATGGACCTGTTGGAGCAGGGCCAGAGGAGGGCTACAAAGATGATCACAGGGCTGGAGCAACTCTCCTGTGAAGACAGGCCGAGAGAGCTGGTGTTGTTCAGCCTGGAGAAGAGAAGGCTCCAAGGAGACCTTCTTGCAGCCTTTCAGTATCTGAAGGGGGTCTACAAGAAAGCTGGGGAAGGACTTTTCACAAAGTCCTGTAGTGACAGGACAAGGGGACAAGGGGTAACGGTTTCAAACTGGAAGAGGGGAGATTTAGATTGGAAATTAGAAGGAAATTCTTCACCCTGAGGGTGGTGAGACACTGGCAAGTGTCCCTTGCCCATGGAAGCTGTGGATGCTCCATCTCTGGATGTGTTCAAGGCCAGGCTGGACAGGGCCTTGAGCAACCCGGTCTAGTGGGAGGTGTCCCTCCCTGCCCATGGCAGGGGGTTTGGAACTAGATGATCTTTTAAGGTCCCTTCCAACCCAAACCATTCTGTGATTCTGTTTTCTGCAGAAATCCCATGGATAGAACCTGCAGGTAACCAGGAAGAGAAGGTAAACCCATGGCCAAGAAGGAAGGCAAAGTCAGTGACCTTCACCAGTGCTGGCTCTCGCTCTCTTGCGGCACTCAGGGAATTTCCCAACCACTCCAGTAAGACTTTTGGTGTTATTTTCGTGCACTGTGTTGCAAGAAAACTTCTGTGGTGCAATAAGATGCTAGAGTTTTATTAACGCAGAAATATTTGAGTTGCTTCAGGACAGTCTGAGACCGGCTCTCTGCTCTGACCAGCTTCATGCTCTCTGATTACAGTCCAGCCCAAGTACTAGTGCTCCAGGCAGAGCTTCACAGGACACCTTCACACCTTCTAAAGAAGAACCAGCTGCCATCCCAGGCCTGTCCTCCATGCAGGCAAGCTTCACATCCACAACAGCAGCATCAGCACTTTATTCAAAGTCACTACCTCTCATTTCAGCAGGCCAAGGGCTTCCTGAGAAGCCTGTTGTACATCTTCCACGAAGCAAACAAGCAGTTAACGAGCCAAATCCCACCCAAAGATACTTTGCTAAGTGACCCACACCAGCCCAGGCTCTTGTGAAGCAGAAGGATTATGCTGGCAGGTCCCAAAGCACCACAGCAGGTCCAGGCTCTGGTGCTTCATAAAGAGCATTCAATCACAAGAGTCACCAGACAGTGATTTTCAACATTTCTGCAAGGTTTACATCCCAAGGTTATAAACTCACCCTCATCACATCACACATACGTTTCCACCATGCTGCTGTCTTTGGTTTCGACCCGTACAAAGCCAAAACACTCCCCATTAGCAACTACAGCCAAAATATTTAGGGCAAAAGACAGCTGTGGAACACCATGCAAACCCCACAGGCTTCAAAGCCCATCATGTCTTGACTGGCAAGTCCCTCAATGGGCTTCAGTCTTGCACTTTGTACTGTTCTCCTTCCACCTGAAGATACACTCAGTGGAAACGGGAAAAAGGGAGCAGTACCAGAGAGATGCTGCTAGCTAAATATCAGTAATTCACATGCAATCTTGCACAACCTCTAAAGGCTTCTCAAGTTTCACCTTGGAAAGCCAAAAGGGTTTTTGATGCAAGACTTGATGCGCTGTAGCTTATTTTCTTAAAGCAACTCCTACCAAGGCACCTCTACTGATGCAGCAGCAGGAGGGAGGCACGAGCTCACCTAACAATGCTCTCCCCCTCAAGTCTTCTGCCCAACTCCAACCGCCATGAGGCAATGTGGGACCCGAAGCCACGTACACCCTACTGCCCACCACAAAGTCAGCTATTGATCCGGGTTTGTGCAGCACAGAAGTTTGATCAACAAAACCTTATCCCACAGTCTCATTTGGGCAGGAAGCATGTTTAAAGGCACTCCTCTGGCACCCTCAGAGGAAAAAAGTTTCTCCTTCTGTTCATATGGAACCTTCCGGGTTCCAATTGCTGCCTGTTGCCCCTTGTCCTGTCGCTGGGCACCACTGACAAGAGTCTGGCCCCATCCTCTTGCCCCAGCCCTTGAGCTCTTGCTCAGCATTGATCAGATCCCCTCTGAGTCTTGTCTTCTCCAGCTCAGCAGCCCCAGGGCTCTCAGCCTTTCCCCGGCACAGAGATGTTTCAGTCCCCTCTGCATCTTTCTAGCTTCCTCTGGACTCTCTCCAGCAGCTCTTTGTCTCTCCTGAACTGGGAAACCCAGTACTGGATCCAATACTCCCAAGGTGGCCTCAGTAGAGCATAGTAGAGGTGGAGGAGAACCTCCCTCAACCTGCTGGCCACACTCTTCTGAACGCCCCCCAGGAAACCATTGGCCTTCTTGGCTACAAGGGCCCATTGCTGGCTCATGGGCCACTTGTTGTCCACCAGCACTCTCAGCTCCTTCTTCCACAGAGTTGCCTTCCAGCAGGTCAGCCCCTCACCTGTCCTGGTGCAGGGGGTTATTCCTCCGTAGGAATTCACGTGACACATGGGACAAAGGGTTTGTGATATTTAACTTACTTCCTTTACAAGGCAAGTGAAAACCAGCAAAAATATTTAAACAATGATGTGTCAGATTCAAGACAAGAATATAATTCCCTCCATACGTGTGATGATGATCAGCTTCAGGGTAACATCTGCAATGATTAGCAGCCAGCTTACTATCAGCATTTTGAGCTAGCTACTTTACAAATTCTTCCTTCCTACAACTACAGAAACTGTAAATCTTCATCATGGAAACACCTCAGACCAAGGTCACACCACCACAGGCTCAGGCTGCCTAGGGCAGTGGTGGAGTCCCCATCCCTGGAGGAGTTTCAAAGACGTGGAGATGTGGTGCTGAGGGACATGGTTTAGTGGTGCCCTGGCAGTGCCAGGGGAACAGTTGGACTCGATCTTGAAGGTCTTTTCCAACCTAAACAATTCTGTGATTCTGACATTAAAACCACACTATGCTAAGGATTACACGGTTCCCAGTCCCGTTACAAGCACCCAGCCTCACCCTGTGAAACCCAGTGCACGGTGGTCACAGTCTGGAGGAAAGCAGGAATGGTTTGAGGGCTGCTGTGCTCCAGAAGCTTCACTACAAACACATCACTGCCTCCCTGCAGCATCCACAGGGATTGTCCCGAAGGCTCTGGGTGCCCAATGCACACTGAGGGTGAGTTTAACTCTTACAACCACTGAGCCTGTTACAGGTGCTATGCACTTGGAAATCAAATGTGAAAATCCTGATGAAATCCACCTCATCCCCACAGCACATGCTTTTGCGGTCTCTAAGGCAGGGGATGACAGGTCATCTATTAACCTGCAACATCCCCAAAATGGACACTATTGGATATGGGCAGCCAGAGAGATATTTCATTACTGCACCATTAAGGCAGCTTTGGGCTGTAGATATGCAGCAGAACTCAATCCAATCCAATAATTACAGCTCTTATCTGTGCTCCATACAGCTCTGCGTGGCCTGAAGGTGCTCGCAAGTGACCATCCAGGGCTGGAGGCCAACAAGCTGTATAGAGGAAAAAAAAAGAAAAGAAAAATTCACAGGCCAGCACAGGATGCAGTGCTAGACCTCCACAAGCCAACTTCCAAATCCAAATTAAACCTCCAGAAGCTTGCATGCAACAAACTCCAGGAGCTTCCATTCCACTTCAAAGCAGAAGCCTTTACTGCTTTTCTTGCGGCGTGAAGGAAAGGGATAAAGGAAGAGGTCGATGCATCACCCAGCGCACACTCAAAGTCCACATACATAAAAATGCAGGCTCCTTGAAGACTGCTCAAGGGCAGCACCACGCTGGGGTCAGCCCAGGGACTACACAGACAAAAGCAAACAGGGAAGAAAGACCAAAATGTCTGTCTTCCAGCCACTCCTAAAGGGATCAGAAACCCAACCACGTCCCTACCTCCCCGAGTGTCCCAGCAAAACACTAGATTTATTATAAGCCTTAATAAAACCACGATATACCAGTAAAGCACAGTTTAATCACACCGTAGATTTCAGATGAGCATTTGGCAATCCCCAGGTTGCCTCAGTGTCAGGCACAAATCCTGCCCTCAATTTAGGGGCCAACTTGTAACTTCAAAGAATAAAATCGTACTGATTTTTTTACTGATCCTGCTCATTTCTAAATGTGAGGCACAGAGAGTCCCAGACCACAGGCAACATACCCCATGGCCTGTCCCCGTGTCATTATGTGACTCTCATACACGGGACAACTGAAGGAAGTACAACATAACCTGGAGCACTGCATCCAGCCCTGGAACCCTCAGCACAGGAGAGACATGGACCTGGTGGAGTGGGGTCAGAGGAGGCCCCAGCAATGATGGGAGGGCTGGAAGCCTCTGCTGGGAGGCCAGGCTGAAAGAGTTGGGGTTGTTCAGCCTGCAGAAGAGAAGGCTCCAGGGAGACCTTCTTGGGGCCTTTCAAGACTTCAAGGGGCCTGTCAGAAAGATGAGGACAGACTTTTGAGCAGGACCCCCACTGTGAAGTGAGGAAAGCTGACAGGGTCTCATAGAGTGTTGGGATGCACAGACAACTGGTGATTTACTGCATAGAATCATAGAAGGGTTTCGGTTGGAAGGGACCTTTAGAGACCACCTCATCCAACATCCTTGCAAGGGAGCAGGGACATCTGTAACTAGAGCAGGTTGCTCAGAGCCCTGGCCAACCTCACCTGCAATGGTTCCAGGGATGGGGCAGCGACCACCTCTCCCAGGGTCTCACCACCCTCAGCATCAACAATTTCTTCCTTCTCTCTAGACTAAATCTCCCTCTTTTGGTTTAAAACCAGCCCGCCTTGTCCTGACACAACAGGCCCAGCTAAACCCATTGCCTCATCCTGCTAAGAGGAACGCCAGGCTCTGTCCTTTTCGCACTTTCCCATCATGCAGCTGTGGGCAGCAATAAGGTCTCTCCTTCTCCTTGGCTTCAGGCTGAGCCCACTCACATCTGTCCGCCACTCAACACTTGTCCCAGGGAGCCCCAAACCAGACCTCCAGCCCAGATGGGCCTCCCCAGTGCTGAGCACAGGGGACAGTGCTTTCCTCAACATGCTGGCTGCACTTCTGCCAACACAGCCAAAGAGACAGCTGACCTCTGATGATAGCTCCTGGTCACCTTGTTGTCCACCTGGGCCACCCAGGGGCTTTTCAGCAAAGCTGCTTTCTAGCCCCTACGCCAGGGCAGGGCTTGTGCTTGCCTCTGCTGAACATCACAAGGTTCTACCACCCTGTTTCTCCAGCCTGCCATGGTCCCTCTGCCATCCAGATCTGCCTTCTGATGTAGCAACTTCTATGCTTCATTTGGGATCAGCCACAGCCTGGCTGCGAGCACACTCACCCGTTAATAAAGACATTATAAAGCCAATACTAGGACTAATGTGGTGTAATCTTATAACATCTAGAAAAATAGAATCAAATTATACAGTATTAAGATGACGGTCATCTTTTGTACCACCACAAAATGACTTTTGGTTCAAGTACTCTCTTTCCTCCTCCTTATAAAACTCACATCCCAGAGATTCAAAGACGAGGAGCCTGCAGCAGCCTCCAACCAACACAGACCATGAGACCCAGCTGACAAGGAAAGGAAAAAACTTCTCGGATAAAATAAAGCCATGTATTGGTTCCACCTGATGACACACTGTAAACCTGCTGTGCCTCCTGCTCCCCGTGCTCTGCTGGGAACAGCTCAGTGGGAACTCAGGAATAACAAATGGCAGATCAACAGCATCCAGCGTCAGTCACAGCAATACTTAGGAACAGCAAAGCTGGAAGGTCTCACGCTTTTAAAAATCAAGGATGGAGTTTCTGAAGCAGGCAGCCACACGGCAGCACCCCAGTGCTCATGGACATGCACCTCCAAAACAAGGTTCAACCTTCAGTTCAAAGTCCAACTTCCCTGACTCGATAGCAGAGGTGGCCCCCCCACCTGCTGCATATCCCCTCTGCATTTTTAAGATGAAGAAGTGTTTATTTAGCTGGGTAACCCCCATGCAAGCACAGTCCAGCTGGGGTTACGGGACATGACTCTCTGTCCTACTGGCCTGAGCACAACTCCGTCACCCACGTCCATTCTGCAGCCAAATACACCCAAACTCACCCTGTCTTCCAAACTGGGACCGGTGTGTTTTTCACACGTTTCCAAGAAGAGCCGCCCCTCTTGACAGCTGCAGAGGACCTGAAAAAAAAAGGTTGTGGCACCACCCCCGTGCATTTCACAGACAACGAGAAACTTCAAAAAATCATGAAAAGTCACAGCACTGGCAGATTAGTTGCCATGGATATTTTCTGCTGTGACAAACACCCTAATTCTGTGTCCAGGTGAGTGACAAGCACGAAGCACCAAGTCAGCTGGGAAGGGCCCGACACAGTGAAAACACAGCCACGCTTACAGCCCAACATCACCGAACTCCATAAGGAACATCCCCAAGAAACTGAGCGACCTGAACATGTGTCCCAGCAATGGGAGGTCAAAAGGAGCTTCCCAAAAGACCTCAACCTGCTGCAAGCCCCCCAGTGTCACCCAACAGCTGCAGCAGCAGTTGGCTGTTCTTTGAAGGCCCACGTAGCTGCAGTGTTTAAATATACACAGTATCCATAACCATGAACAAGCCTGAAGTAAGATCTTCTGCACAGAGCAGTAGGTGCTAAGGCCAACATTTTCCTGCTGGTTTTCTATAAAATGCTTAGCAGAGACCTGCTCCAGCTATTAATAACAGCTTAAAAATCATTGCTTTGTGTTAAAGAGGGAAAAGAGAAGGGTGCAGACTCCCACTTCTCCATATTTATCTCCACAAGGGTTGCAGAAGCTGCTTTAAACAGCCACGCGTGCCCAGGCAGTGCTCTGCAGCCAGAGAGATTTGGAGAATTAAGACTATTTTTAGGGAACGAAGGACCTCCTCCCTGAGTCACTGAAGGGATGTGCATCTATCCAGTCGTGATTCCGAAGCAGAAATATCCTTGAAGAGTTAGATAAAAGATTTAAAAGACCAGGAAAGTTGACAGAAAACACAGCTTGGCCCAAATCAGTGTGAAGCAAGGGCGGCTGGGCACACACATGCAACAACCCGTGTCCAACACGCGTGTGCCGCCAGTCGATCCCGCTTACACTGCAGAATGTCACTGCTGCCCATGTAAGCGCTGGGAACTGCCTGGCGTGACTTGCACAGAGCAACGCATCCAGCAGCAATGTCAGAGAGTCAGGAGCAGCATCGCTGTGGACAGAGGGAGACCTGAACAACCCACACGCCATGTTTCGGGAGAGGACCCACACGCCACGTTTCAGGAGAACACTGCCAGGAGCTCCTCTGTGCAAAGGTGAAGTGAATCATGCTAGTGCCAGGAACAGGACCACGAAGATTTGTTCTGCTTTTCCCCCAGCGCACCGACTGCCAATTGAGTCATGCCACTGGCCTGTAGTACCCTGCTTTCAATTTGCGTTTTTAATTCTGCGGTTGATTCGTATCCAGCCCAAAGGCTCCGCACATGCCCCTGTGAGTCAGCAATCGCTGATCTGACAGCAACAAGCACATCCAGCTTTGTTATCCTCCAGCTTTAACTCCATCAGCCCAGCCTGCGCTCGGCAGAGACATATTCAGTCATTAATTATTAAACAAGCTTTTTGATCAAAACCAAACAAAGGCTGATATAAAGTGTAAAAAGATCCCTGCCAAGGAATGATTAAAATAATTGAATGGCGTAATGAGGAGCTGAAGGGGAATTTAACCCCTCTAGTTGAGCTCAGGGTTTGAAGCACTCTCTTATTTGTCATAGATCATAGAACGTAAGTGACCTTAAAAAATCATCGGGCAGGGGCACCTCCCACTAGACCAGGTTGCTCAAGGCCCCATCCAACCTGGCCTTGAACACCTCCAGGGATGGAGC
>JAVSBS010000457.1:0-16454 GCA_033124195.1 Coracias cyanogaster | reverse complement strand
GAAATTGAAGCCCGGAACTTGGACAAAAAGGTATTGATTTTTTTAAAATTATATTGCATGCTTCTGCATTATTTCCAGTTAGTGCCTTTTGGCCAGGAATCTCTGTATTTGCAGACAATCAACTAAGCTGGGTAACCCATGTATGAAAAAAGCCTCACTGTGTTTCATTACTCACAAGAAAGTGAACTGGAGACTATTTCATGTTGAAAACCACAATGACAAACCAGAAATTGAACTGCCAGCTTTAGGTTGCGGGGGGATTTTTTGGCTTTGGAATATTCTGTATATTAATACAATTCAGTTAACTAATTGTCTCCAATGAATTTTGTAGCTGTGAGCTGAGATTTCTGTCATGATTTTAAGGAAGAAAAGGTGGAAATTTAGGTATTGCTGCCTTGATGTTATTGTAAGCCAAGGACCAATCCAGGGATTTGGTGACCTCACTGCCCAGTCAGCAAAATGATGTGATTTATAGTGACAAAAGCAGTCTGAGGAGGTGGTCTTGTCATCAGAGCTGATAACTTCTGTTGACTTAGAAAGTGCAGTAGTTCAAAAGATAAAAATAAGAGAGGAAACCCAGTGTGTAGTTTGTATGACTGTATGTTTTGTTCGAGCTATTGTGTACTGATTAGCCAACTCTTCTCTCAGCTGAGTAAAATTTAGGAGACTGATCGCTTCTGTTGGGTTTTTGTTTGCAGGATTTCTTGGGTAAATCAGACCCGTTTTTGGAGTTTTACAAGCAGAGTGATGCTGGAACATGGCAACTGGTGTACAGATCAGAGGTAGTATTTCTACACCGATGTTTTTCTTAAGTTGATCAGACAGCTTACTCCTACCAAATGTGGGAGTCCCACTCCTGGTCATGCTTCGCACCAGTTCTGTAGTAAAGGTTGCCTTGTATCCTAAAAAAGGGATTCTGCTCACTGACTTGACAGAAAATTGTTGATTTGCTGCCTGGTGGCTAGATTAAGCTGGGTTAGTGAAGAGTTCAGCCATACACCGAGTGAGAAGAGGGGACAGGACTTTCTTCCCTTTCGGTGGCGTGAGCTGTTAGGTTGGCTTGGTGCTAAAATTTAATTTTACCCTGAACTTCAAGCTTTTATTTCTTACAGGACTATTGGCTGTTCATACATGTCAGGCTTGAACTGACTGAGGCTGTTCTTAGAAAGCTGTGCAGAACCCGCATGTTACGTTTCTTAGTGACTTGCATGCTGCATCCCGCATCCCTCACATGATGTTATGCTGTAATGTTTTTTTTAAGGTGATTAAGAACAACTTAAATCCGTGCTGGAGAAAGTTCAGTGTTCCCTTGCAGACGTTCTGTGGTGGAGATTTTAATAAACCGATCAAGGTACAGCCTTTGCAAAGTCTCTTTGTTCTTATAAGTAGTGCAATCTCTGCTGGTGTTAACTATGAATTATCAGGTTATCTAGTGATATTTTAAGTTTTCCTATTGCCTTTCTAGAATAGTAGTGTGGCAGGTAAGTGGTTATATGTCTGTTTGTATCATGTCTATACTAAAACATTGTAAGTTGTCAAACTGAGAAGTCAGGAAATGCAGAAGTGACACACTTCTGATGATTAGTGATAAGAACAATTACAATTTATTTTTTTACTATTCTGGCCAGAGTTTCAGGTTGGGTTTGGAGAGTTTGTTTGGGTTGGGTTTTTTTGTTTGTTTTGTGGGTTTTTTGTGGATTTCTAGCGCTGTTTCTAAGTTAACTGAGAAGCTTGTGCATCTTGGACAAGCTTGAGTGCCTTAGGATGCTGACATAGAGAGAACCTTAATGCATCTGTCACATTCATCTGTTCCTGAGACTGGCAGGCTTGTCGCAATTGTTTGTCCCAGTCTGTTCCAACTAGAAATTTGGTTTTGAGTTAGAACTGCAATTCCTTGTGGTCTGGTGTATGATCACTAATTCACTCCAGTCCTGGCTTATGGAGGTGGTAGCAGAACAATTACATTGTTTAATAAGTTTCTACAAAAGAAAATCCGATGGCAAAGTAATCTGATTTCTGTTCCAAGCAAAGCATTGATAATGCAAAGGCTTTTAAATCCATAGATAGTTCTCCGCGAGTGTAGTCTCTCTCTGCTTATCCGACTACTAAACACTTTCCATTTGCAGAATTTTGTTCCCTTGTCCTGTCTGTGAAGAAATCTCACGCTGGAAGATTGATCTAAAAGGTTTAGCAAAAAGCATGCATGCTGCTGTCTTTATTTGTGCAGCATGGCAGGTCCAAAGAATTACCGAGATTGTTAACCTGGAGATAGGTGTTCAGGTGTTCTGGGCTCGTTGATACGTTGCAGCGGTCTAAGTGGTGCTTGTGAGCTTTTATTGGTGGGGAATCCACAGTCTTGGGTCAGAAAGGAGTCCTCTTGATCAAAAAGTGAGCAGCAAATGTGGAAAGAAGCTGGCAAAGAGATGCGCGCTGTCATTTGTGAAAACTGACATGAGATGGCATGGTTTAGACATCCTATTATGTGAGGCTGTCTTTGCTGTAGTCCAAAAAGATTTGTGCTGTTGGAGGTTTTTTTTTTGTTGTTTTGGAGTTTTGTTAGTTTTGTTTTGTTTGGGGCTTTTTTTGTTTGTTTTTCAGAAGCTTTCTGTGCTTTGGAATTCACTTTGTAATGACCTGCTTCTTAAAAAGTATAGACTTCTGCTGTCAGTTCATTTCAGCCAAAACTCTCATTGCATGTGCAGATCATCTCTTAAGTTTCAAAACAGAGCTGTGCAAAAAAATTGGGCTGCTCTTGTACTTAACAGAATCATGTGATGAATTAGGTTGGCAAAGACCTTTAAGACCATTGAGTCCAACTGTAAACCCAGCACTGCCAAGGCCACCGCTAACTCATGTCCCCCAGCACAACATCTATGCATCTTTCAAATTCCTCCAGGGATGGTGACTCTACCACTGCCCTTGGCAGCCTGGGCCAGCCCTTGACAACCCTTTCAAGGAAGAAATTTTTCCTAATGGATGCTGCTGCCTAAGGGTGTGCCCATTGGGTGGCTGTGCCAAAGATGTTAATTTGTGGAGACTACCTCTTGATGGCTCATAGCTGGGGATGGATGTTGGCAGCTCCAGGGACGGCTGGGGTCACCACTCTCACCTTTCTGCCAGTGTGTCACTAGGGTCCCCAGGCATGGAGCTGCTGCTGGAACCATCCTGGCTGACCCCCACTGCATCCAGGGAGTAACCAAAGAGCCTCAGGGCTTCTTTGAGAAGCCTGTCCTCAGAAATGTCAAGGTCGCCTGCCAGGTCTCCAAGGGTTTGGTTGTGGGGGACAGCAGAGGGGCTTTGGGGCATGTTGCTTCCGGGGGGTGCCCCCACAGAGATGACTATGCCAAAGATCTTGATTGGTGCCAACTGCCCCTAAATGTGCTTGTAGCCGTGAGTGGACGTTGGCAGCACTGAGAGGGCATTTTCTGTGAATTTTGAACGTTTCTCCTGTAGATGGAAAGGGGCTTTTAACCTGCTGAGTGTATTCCCAGGTTCACGATGGATATTGGATAGTTCATTTGCAAGAAATAATTCATTGGTAAATAATTATATAGTGTCCTGCGATATTGCTGGCAGGATTTTGTTTGCAGCAGCACAACGCTCTGAGCTGCATACAGTGAATCTTGGCCAGTTTTAGGAAATCCTTGCAAAAAGGTTTGTTTTAAGAGGGTGCTGTGAATTAGTAACAAAACTGCTCCTAAATGCAATTGTATTGGTGTGGCTTGGAGGGGGAGTGGGAGCAAGCAGGAGGGGAGAGGAGGTGGGTGGAGGTGGCAGCTGCTGGATTCTCTGTAGCTCTCCAGGTATATTGGTGTGGAGACCCTGCACTGGGAGTCCACACCCTGGCTTCTGCAGGAGGGCCACCTTGTTGGCCTCCCTGGTATGACCCGGTTGCTTTTGGATGATGTTTAAACATCAGAAGTGTTGAGAGAGGCAGAGTGGAGCTCAGGCAGGAAGGTGGGAGTTGCTTCATGGTAGAGAATGCAGAAGAGAGGAGCGGAGACGTGGTGGGTTGGGAAGGATAAAGGAGGAGAAGCGGGGCTTGGTCTCTAAGATGATCTTGTTTTCCTGTTAGACTAAGACATGATGTGGTGCGTACCATGTAGGCAGATAGACCAGGCTGTAATTCACCCGGCTTGTTGTGCAGGTTTCCCCACTGATAGCGGTGGAAGATCCCTAATGGGTCAAAGTAGTCCTAAAAGAACCCCGTCTCAGATTCAGATATCTAGCCTTTGATTTTGATACTGTTATCGAGGTGTTACCCATGGGTTCATCTTGTCCCTTGGTCCTGAGGAGAAAGCCGTTGTTGTGGTTCATACTGAAGTAACATCATTTTCTCGATGACTAAAGGCAGATCTTGGAAAGAGAGAGCTCTTGAATGTGTGTGGCATGTGAACTGCAGCGGGGAGGAGACAGCTGTGCTCTTGATCGACTGCTTCTGGAATTACTTGTGTTTTGCATGTTCTAACCGCTCCTCAGGGTGATTTGTGGGGAGCTACTGACAATGTACGCTTTGCCGTATTTGCTCTAAGCTGTAGTTATTATCATATTTTTCATTTTAAATGCATTGCTCTTTTGCATTGTCTAGTTCTGAAGCTTTCATGCTGTTTTAAACATGACTGATTATTAATTAAGTATTTATAATTTGATTGGTATAAGATGCAGAAAAAGTGCTCTGTGGAAATGGCAATTTCTTTGTAAATCAGTGCTTTTGCTGGGCAGAAGTAAAAGGGTATATTGAGACAGTGCTTAGATAACAAACCTTGAATTGCTTCGTCCCGTTACCCCAGTTGCATATCTTGCCCTGAATGATCTTGCATTTATACATCGGGGCTGTGAAATACTGGGAGTTTGGGGATTTTTGGTTTGTTGTTTTCTTGGGGTTTGTGTTTGGTTTTTTTTTTCCCCCCAAACTCTTGTGTTTAAACTGGGGAAAGCTTGTAATGAAAACTTGCACTGTGCCTACTTAAATGAGCGAGCAGTTAAACATCTTCCGTTTTCTGAGATTCATGCTGGGTGTCTCGTCCTGCCAGGCTGCAGTTGGTGGTGTGGATGACCCCACCAGCTCAGTGGGATCGGGTGTTCACTGTCAGCGCAGCGAAGCTGCTGGAAGCAGGAGCTGGGGTGGTGGCTGCGGCCATTGTCCCCAGCGTACAGGCCTGCCCATGGCCGCTCTCTTCCCTTCCAGGTGCAGTGTGCGGATCATGACAGCGATGGGTCGCATGACTTGATAGGCGCTTTTGAAAGCACCCTGGCGCAGCTGCAGAGAGCAGGTGACAGCTCTCCGGTGAGCTTCCTCAGTCCTTTGCTGGCTTAGTCCATAGTTCAGTGTTCCACAAACCCTTTTTAATATTGACCTCAGTGATTTATTTTCTTCAGTCCTTTCCTCCAGAAGGGATTTTTTCTGTCTATGTCTCTGTATTACAAAGCTAACATCTGGAAAGAATAAAACCTGGTGTGGGAATTACAACCCTTGAGTCCTGTTACCATTCCTGTTCCTAAAGACACCCTGGAGCCCGTTGCCTGCTGGCTGCTCTTCCCACACCCAGATTGCCTCGTCTTCTCTTTGAGTGCATTCCCTTCCCTTAACCGAGAAAGAACCTGATTATCTGAAGGGAAATGCTTGTATTTGTGATTGGCTTTTGTTCCCTCTGATACAGTGACACTTTTGCATGCTTGCATACAGAATAACAGTTATGTTGTTGAGGAGAGAGACTTTTCTGAGGTCTTTCCTCACGTTTTCCTCAGTGCTGGTAGCAAAAGCATCCCATCTAACTCGTTAGAAAAGAGCCAGAGTAGTTGCAAACCTTTTTAAAATTAAGTTTCAGAATTCTGCCAGGTATTTGGGTAACTCTGAAATTGTGTGATGTCTGACACCATTCTGTTTCAGTGATTTGCCCTGCTGTAAATCAGATAATTTTGGAACTTGCTTCCTGCATGCTTGCTTTCTGTAGGTGGAATTTGAATGCATTCATCCTGAGAAAAAACAAAAGAAAAGGAGCTACAAAAACTCTGGCATTATTAGGATTAAATCCTGTAAGGTAGGATGATTCTTGTTGGTTTTTTGCTTTATTTTCTGATCATAATGAAACCTGTTCTTGTGGGCAGAAGGTGTAACACTGTCTGTCTGTTCCTCTAGATTGAGACAGAATATTCGTTTCTGGACTATGTCATGGGAGGCTGCCAGATTAACTTTACAGTGAGTTGTTTTTCCACTACACATCTTGGTAGATGACAGGACAAGAGCAATGAAGTTGTGATGAGTACTTTTATTTGCAGTGTGAATTTGCAGTAATGAAGGCTGCAAAAAACCCTTTCTTAAAATTCTTTCTCTGCAAAAAAGATTTCTTAAAATTCTTTTGAGAAATTGATTTGGTCTATCAGTGGAGAGGTTTACAACTTCTTAAACATGCATGTACCCCAGCAGGTACGCAGGCAGTTTGCTGTTCCTGCACAGGGCTGCTGGTGTGCCCAGGAGGAGGGGAGCTATGTGGGCCTGGTCTGGGCATGGTTAGTTCTCAGTTGCTTATGGTGATGCATCAGTGACTTGCTGTCATCATCTTGACTGATTAGGTGGGTGTAGACTTCACTGGCTCCAACGGAGATCCCAGGTCACCAGATTCTCTTCACTACATCAGCCCAGATGGGATAAATGAGTACCTGATTGCCATCTGGAGTGTGGGAAGTGTAGTCCAGGATTATGACACGTATGTAGTGACCTTAACTGCTATCGCCACCTCATCAAAAATGTGTCAGCGATCCAGGCTGATGGCTTGTTCCAGAGCTGTAGCATTTGAATGACCGAGGTGTTACCCTTCCTTGGGAGATCTCTTCAGGAGCTGCTACTGCTTCCTCCTGCTTCTGTTGCTGCCAGGGAGGGCAGTGGCAGCCCTTTGTAATTTGCTTGATTTGTCCGTCCAGATCTGTCCGTTTCTGGCCCGGGGTTACTCTGTAATGCTGCTTTAGCTGGTCACTCGTCTCTTGTGGCTGATGGTGCATTTCAGACTTAAAGGCCATGCTTGGTTCAGTGGGAACATGTTTGTCTGCTGTGTCCTTTAGCTGTGGTTGGGCTGGCTTTTCTCTTGCTACTCCAAAATCTGAGAGTCCTGTGGGGTGCTGCACTGAAACAAATTCTGAAACAGTCAAGCCCAAGCCTGAAACCCTGGGGTGACTGGTGCCTGGCTGTGGGGAGCTAGATGGGTACCCATTTCTTCTGGCAGGAATTGAACCTTGGTCTCCAGCTGCTCTCTGGGAATAAAACAGAATAGTAAGTTTAATGTTAAAAAATTGCCCTTTCTCATTTCTTGTTTGTTGTTCTAGGGACAAGCTGTTTCCTGCATTTGGGTTTGGAGCTCAGATTCCTCCTAGCTGGCAGGTAGGGCCTTCACGATGCTAGACAGTTGCTCTGTCCATGTCTGCATTCCCTAACTGTTCGTAGTGTCCCCTTTCCTAGGTATCTCATGAGTTTGCTTTGAACTTCAACCCCAGCAACCCGTATTGTCAAGGTGAGAACACCTCTTATTAATATTTCACAGAGAGGAAGAGATGCTTGAAGTGTTGTATTCCTTTCGTAACTGATGAAAACCAGATGCAGCACCAAGACATCCAGCAAACTAGATGTACTCTCACCTGGATGCTGACAAGAGTGGGTGTGTGTTGATGCAGGCTTCTGTGCCGTCTACATAAGCTCCAGTGAAGGGGTCTAGATTTAAAGTGATTGTCAGTCTGCCCTGAAATGTTTATTGCTGCAACTTGGGTGACTTCTGGTATGTTAGAGGTGGCAGTGAGTTCAGCTCAGCAGTGTGCCTGTGCTGGTCCCGCTTCCAAAGCGACCATCTGCTAAGGCTGTTAGAGACCGTGGTTACTTCATCAGCAATGTGTATATGTTTGAACATTACCTCTTAAAGGGTCACCTTAAAAGCTTATTTTCTTTATAGCCATCTTCTGTAGTGGAGGTTGTTCCAGCTGTTTTTAATGGCTGCTCTCTAAGACAGATTGTGACCATTTTGGGACTAAGAACCCCCTCAGCATGCAGTGGCACAGCATTGTTCTTGAACAAGGATTTTTAACTCAGTTTAGGTTTTTCTCTCTGATCTAAGGCCAACAAAAAGTGGAATCAGAGAGTTGGTGTTAAACTCCAAGCAGTTCCTGGGTCTCCTCAGCATTGTCTGCCTCATTGGGATCTGCCTTTGCTCTTTAAGGGTCACTGTGCCGTAGTTTGGAGAGGTACCACACCAAAACCTGCATGGTAGACAATGCGAGCAGCAATGGCAAATGAAGCTACATTGATATAAGCCAGGAATAGGCCAGTATAGATGGATCTATAGAAGAACTTGCACCATTTAAAATCAGACTCAGAAAAAAAAAAAGTTTAGTTAACCTGAGAAGAGCTTCTTGCATAGGAAAAACTTTAGGGATTGCTATTTCTGTTACAGAAATGTTTGAGTTCTGATTTGGGGATCATTGCCTAGCTTTCATACGGGGAAAATGAAAAGTTACTGTTCTGGGGAGATTCTGATCTTGCTGTGTAATTAGACTATAAGCAATTAAACAAGACAAACTGGATGACAAGGTAGAAAGGATAAGGTAAACGTAGTCATCGGGCTGCTTTCGCTAGATTATTTTTCCTCAACTTCCATGAGCTTTGTGCTGTTAGAGGCACAAAGAGTAATGTGAAGGACATAGAATGGAGGAGAAATCTGCAAATTCTCTATTTGCATACATCCACTGGTTTCAGCCCTGTGCTTTGTATACTCGCTGTTATCCTGCTGCTTATGTGCCCCTCGGGAGTTCACAGCTGTGTGAGAGTTAGTATCCTTTTGCTGTACTCTTTAGTAATGCTTATAAAGTAATTCCTGGAGAAGTTGTGAGGCTCCTGTGGCAGCTTGTCTTCCTTGTTTTACAGGGATCCAAGGAATAGTTGATGCCTACCGCCAGATCCTGCCTCAGATCCGACTCTATGGGCCAACCAATTTCTCTCCTATTATAAACCACGTGGCAAGGTTTGCAGCACATTCGGCACAACAAGGAACTGCTTCAGTAAGTGCATGCCCTTTCCTGTGGATCTGCATTGGGTTCATGTTTCTGTTTTCCGTGTTCTTGATGGGATAGAATGGAATACTGAAGTGGTGGTGTCGTCTTTCTTCCTTAGGATCCTAAGTTTGGTCCTCTCTTACCAGCCTACAGAGAGGCTGTTGGTACTGTCTTGGTACTTATTGATATGAACTTCTACCTGGTAGACATGGACATTAGTTTCTCTTTTTCACAGTTTGTGGGCGCTGTCTGTACGATTGAAGTATACAGGAGTGCTGTGTTGGTTTTTAAGCCAGTTGGACTCTTCTCAGCTGTTGCCTCACTCTAAACCTCTCTTGCCAAGCTCCACCACCTGTAGGGAATGCATACACTATAGAGGGGCTCTACAGATTCTATTCCAAACAGTTTTGCTCTCAGGCATGTACACAAAGACTGCTTCCAGGAAAAATACCAGACTATCCATCCCACCATGGTGGCATGCAGGACCAGGATATCTGGAGTACCACATTAACAAAGGACTCATTAAATCGGTGTGCTAATTGCATTGCAGAACATCCATGCTGCCCTGCAGTTGTGTTGCATGTCTCATTTGTGTGCTTGCGTGGCCATGAATGCTGTCAAAATTAAACTCCATTTCTTTAAACTTGATTCCTTTTGCCTAAGGATGAAGGACTTGTATTTCCTGCTAGATTTAACTGATTCTGTTTTGACAGACCAATCAGAAGGAATTTTGATGTACTCTCTCATGCTCGTTTATGGTCTAGCTGCGTCAGTATTTTGGGGTCTACTTATGTTTCTGTCCATGTTGAATGCATTTCCTACACTGTGAGGTGCTTTTTCTAGGAAGATCCATATCTTATACTTCTGAGGGAATTTTCTAGCCTTCCCCACACTCGGGGAAATCATCTTCATATGTTAAATGAAAAAAAAAAAGGTGAAAAACTATTTAAATAAGGAATCTGTCAGTAATGGGGTACAACTGCAGCAAAACTGTTAACTGACGGTTTTCTTTTTTCAATTTTCTTTTTATTTTCATTGTGTCTCTCATTTTTTATTTTCATTTTCACTCTGTAGATACCTGCTATAAAACAGTGGCTGCTCATTTCAGAACCAGGTACTAAATCTTAGCCTCTGGAAAAGGAAGAAAATTTTAAACACTTTAGTAAGCTAATGTGTTGGTTTGAGGCAAGTTTTTTCTTTCCAGAAAAGCTCCTGTATTCACCCCCTCTTGTTATCTCTAGAGTGTCTTTGTGTCATGACATTTGTCACTGCTGTGTTTTGAGATTTCTAATACTTACAATTTACATTATTGGTAGCTAAAAAAGAAGCCTTTTTGAGTTATACTTCAGGGATATTAAACTTAACATTTTTGAGATGTCAGGGAGTAAAGCAGCATCCATCAATGAATTTTGTGTGCAGCTTTGTTGATTTAGCAGTACTTTACTAATCTCTAGTGCTTTCTGCCAGTTGATGTAATTGTTCTTTATAAATTTAAGCCTCTATCTTTTTTTCTAGTACAGAGGAAATCTGAAGTGCACAAAGAAAAGTGTTACGAAAAAATGGAAATAAACATAAGTTTCTTTAATGTTCTGGTTTTGTCTTATCCACAGCACCATCTGATTTCTTCCTTAGAGTAAGAAATTGCTCCATTTGGCTCTAGTTAATGTGAGCTTTGGTGCTGAACTCCCTAACTGGGTGCTTTCTAATGTTTTTCAGCAATATTTTATCTTGCTGATCATCACAGATGGAGAGATCACTGATCTAGACCAAACGAGGCAAGCGATTGTTAATGCCTCTAAGCTGCCGATGTCCATCATCATTGTTGGAGTTGGTGAAGCAGATTTCAAAGCAATGGAGTTCCTTGATGGAGACAATGGTGTCCTGAAGTCCCTGACAGGAGAGCCGGCTGCACGAGACATTGTCCAGTTTGTGCCTTTCCAACAGTTCAAAAATGTAAGTTGTCTTTAACTTCGGAAGAGTCCTAGTGCCAGTATACATGCGGTTATTCTATCTGAAAAATGAGCATGGGTCTAGGCAAGGCAGCGAGCTGCCTGCTTCAAGAGTGCTGTCCAAGCTGCGCGCTCCTGATGGGAGCTGAGATGTTTGTTTCTGTGTTCAAAGCAGTGTGCTTTGTTGCAGCTCTCTTGCAGCTTCTCTTAAAGAGTTCCTGTAGCTCTTGAGCTCATTGATGTATATACTATGTCTTGGCTATTGCATATTTAAAGGAGTAAAGGAGATGTTTTCTCTCCCAGGTTGCAAATGTTTAGGCAAGGAACTGGGATCCTGTTGTCAGTGTCTCATGGTGAGACCCAGGAGTGATTTAAGCTGAGATAAATCTTCCCTGCTGTTGAGGGCAGTCCTGCCATTCCTCAGCTCCTCCGTACTGCCACTGTTGGCACTAGCATCATGCATGTTGCACAGTGAGTTGGGCTGAGGAGTGGAGTTGAATGAAAACCCAAAATAAGAGAAATTGTTAGTGGCTGGGGCAGTTCCCCACCCAGATCAGGGCCATATAAAGGCTGTATGAGCCTGGGCTTGAGGCAGGAGGAGTGCAGGGGTGGGAACTGGTCATTTTCATCAGCAGTGCTCACTGAGACTGACGGGAAGCGCTCCTAAAACTGCAGCAAGGAACTCTTGAAACAGGGAGTTAGATGTGGCAGGTGGGGGACTGCGCTCTGAATTCTTTAAGAGTTTGTTTGTCAGTGGGCTGATAAATCCTTTCTCTGAAGTATCTCTGATTTATTCCCCCTGTTCTCCTTGCAGGCTCCCCGGGAAGCGCTTTCCCAGATGGTTCTGGCTGAAGTGCCTAAGCAGCTGGTGTCGTACTATAAATGGCAGGGATGGCCACCCGTGAAACCGCCAGAAATAAAGGTGGTGTAGATGGCAGGCTGACCCTGGCCACTGGCATGACTGGAGTGAAGAGGGCTGTTGGCACCCACATGCTGCCTTGCACACTGTGGGTGCTCACTGCCTGCAGACTGTAACTTTCACGCTGATTCTCTGACACGCTTGTGCTCTGTATCTTTGATCTTTCCTGTTCCTAACTGGAAGAAATGTAAATACAGGAAAAAAAAACCCACAACTGCTGGCAGTTTTTTGTCACAGAAAAATAGACCTTGTTGGTTTTCCACCTGGGAACAGGGCTATGTCATACCACGCGTCATTGCTTGACACAGCCCAATCTGCCGCTTGGTATCAGAGCGGGCATGTACACGGAGTGGGTCACGCAGCGCTGCTTCAGTGCTGAGTTTGGTAGAAGGATTGCAGTCATGCTTGCCGTGCGGATACTGAACCATATGCTGCTTGGTAGGTTTTGGGTTTTTTCCCTTCTATCAAGCTGCCTTGGGAACGGGGACCCATCTGTCCTGGTTGGTAGCAAAGGCTGTTGGCTGGATGCATGAGATAGTTCCTGTTGTGCCTCATAAAGTGCCAGTATATTTTTATATGTAGAGGTTTATTTTTGAATTTCAGTGACCATATTTTGCAGTCTTCTTTTTAATCACATTTTTCTATTAGCAAAACTTGCTTCTGTGATGGCCTTTTGCTTGGAGCCATTGTTGCGATTTAAGAACACTGCACTTTGCTTATTTGTGGGGAGATTAATGAGAATTAATCATTATTTAATCATGGGTGGGATTAATTAAACACACATTAATGTGACTTTCAAAATCCAGTAATCAGAAACACACATAAAGATGCTTTGAGTAACTTAGTGTCACGGAAGTTAAAAAACTTCAAAGAGGTGCATCCTTGTCCTCAGAAGCGTGAGGTGTGTACTGATGTGGTCTGGGGGCTGTAGAACAGGCCCGTGACAGCAAAGCACATTTGTTTTGAGAGACAGGAGTTGGTAGTTCATTTGAGAATAATCTTGGGCTTGTCATTGCACTATAAGTGGTCATCACTTTCAGTTTTATAAATAAATACTCTGCTTTGACATATGTAACATGTCTGGAGTCTTGTTTCCCTTCTGGGCATTTCCTTTTGTTTTCCAGCAATGTGGATGTTTCGATTTATGGAAGGACTTTATGATAGTACCGCCCTGGTGCTGATTCAGCATCTGAGTTCGCCTAGGTTGAGTGTGATCACCTGCAAAAGCAGAGCAAGTTGTCCATCATCATTAGTTTTGTTACCTGTTAATCACTAAGGCTGCTGAGTGTGTGTCCTGCAGCAAGGTGAGCCATTCCTTTGCTGCGAAATTGTGGAAGAACTTGTCTGTTCTACTAGGAAATGGTGACAATGCGTTGGAAAACTGCCTTGGTGATTCAGGCTATGAAACCACTAGTTTACCAACCGGTGTGAAAGCAGAACCTGGGCTTGCATCCACATCCTCAACTAGACTAGTCCTTCTGGAAGGCGTCTGCCACCAAACTAGTACATAACTTGTGCTTGAAGGGTTGTGGGCCTGCTGCTGAGCAAAGATGCGTTTGTGCTATTTTTTTTATTCAAACCTAGTTTTGACCATGATGTGTTCTCCCAGGTTCCACAGCAGCAGACAGCTTCCTCTAGAGAAAGCTGGGCTGTCTCTCCTAAAATACTCCCACCATTTAACCTCCAGCACCCAATTTTCTTGCATTAACTTAGATTCTTGAAGAAAACCAAGCAACCTCCCTTCTTGAGCGGCTGCCTAAACTAAAATGTGTTACAAGTGTGGAAGAGAGGGAGGAAACTGCCAAGTCTTCTCTGAGAAGCTGCACTGTGGTTGAGAGCATCCTTTACTCATGTTTTCAGCTGCTTACAGCCTGTAGGCAGAGTTCTCCTAAACCGAAGGCTGGTTTTTGTTTTTGTGTGTCTGTACCTTTTTTTTTCTTTTTTAATAAGATGCTCTTTAGAGGGTATTTACAGCAGGAGTCCTGAAGGCTCATCAATCCCTTATTTGGACCAAGAAATATTGGTGGCAGTGTGTAGTGCTTGGCTTCAGTGACTTCTCTGGCAAGATGTCAGAAGTATATTGGGACTTTCCTTTGCTCCAGCCTTGAGGGGCAGAAGATGAGCTCAGAGACAGCAGAAGGCATAGCGGGGAAATCCGTTTCACCTCTCCTTTTAAAATCTCTGCTAGTTCCCACTCAAAAGGAAGACAGTGAATCCTCCATCCCTCTGCTCTGGCTACGAGTAGAGTCACTGTCTGTTCTGCAGCTAGCTAAGGTGTCTCCAGGTGCTGGACTCACGGATGGTAGGAGACATCATCCCTGTCTTAGGGAGGAGGAGGCCAAGACATGGTAGAGGCAGCTCTGAGGAAGTTCTTTCCCCTGCAGGAGCAAAGAAGAATTTGGAGGAGATGCTGTTTACCCCCAGGTGAGTGGCTGAAATGTGAATGAGTAGAGGGACACAAGTCCCATGGCTGTTACTTGAGAACATGGGTTTGGGCCAAGGTGAAAAGCCATGGGAGGGTCTAGCTTAGAAGCTGCTGAACTGGGATGGTGCAGTTTTGCCCATTTTCTCTCATTCTTGGTTCTCCCCAGGGCTCCTGGTTCTGGAGGCAGCCAGCTGCTTTGGTGAGAGGCTGGGAGGTGTCTCCTGCCTTGTGCTGCCCTGGGTGTAGCTGGAATGCAGATTGTCAGCATGGTTGTCACTTGAGGTAGATGAGAGCTCAGGTTGAGCTCAGGTTTTCTCCCTCAGGAGAACGTGCTGTTCTTGCCCAGTGCTGGTGCACGCTGTCTGTCATCTTGGATCACTCTCACTTTATCTCCATGGTAAGTGTGGGGAACACCCTGGAAGTCTCTTTACCTTGGCCTTGGCCAAGATTGAGCAAATACTCTTGTATCTGCAGTTCCCCAAAGGTATTTCAGCCTTGGGGCTTTGTATAAATCAAAAGCTATTGCATGTGGGAGCTCATCAGGGAGGGTTCCTCGTAATAAATATTGGTGACATTTCATGCCAGACTAAGCCACGCTCCCTCCTCTGTGGCAGGTAATGTCCCATCCCCCTTCTTTGCCCAGATAGCTTGTTGGGCAAAGAGCCCTACTTGGGTCTAAAATGTTTGGTGCCCCCGGGTACTGTTTCACCAAAATTGAGGCCCTGTCTTCAGCTGAATTGCAAAGGGTGGGACTGCTGCAGGTGTTTGGGGAAGCCACGCAAACCCCTGGGAGATGATGGCTTTTGATCAGCTTTGAGCAAATACTGTATCCACCCCTCAGCAGGCAAACTTTGGTGATCTGAATGTCTCATTAAGCAGCCTAAATTGCGCCCCTTGCTTCCCTCCAGCCATGCAGGGTCTAGGGGCAGTGCCCTGAGCTTTTTCTGCTGCCCTAAACCGATGGGCTTGTTCCTCTGGGCTCACAGAAGCGGCGCTGAACGCTGCCAGCTGCTGTGCTGTGTTGCTGCACCGTGAAGTGGCATCCTCCCCAGCACAGCTCCGTTCCACCACCCCTGGCACCGCTTCCCTGGCCCTTCAGGAAGATCTTGTGTAAGAGGGAGGCAGAGGAAACAACCGCAGGGCTTGCTAGAGCAGCCGGGCATTGCCCAGGCGTGATTCACTTCTCGGTGCTGGCAGAGCTGGAGTAGCCACCCTGGCCTCCTCTGAGGGGGAGAGCCAGACCCCCGCAGGGAGAAACGCCTTCCAAATCCTGCTGAGCTCAGGACGGTACGATCGCTCCCATCTGGCCTGGATCTGTGCCCCCGCAGGGCTCCAGCGTCTCTTGTTGCCCAATTCTCGCGCAAGTGAGACGAGACTGATGAGGCGCAGCCGGCTCCAGGTCTCCCTCCTGCGCCCTCGCCGGGGCCCGCAGCCCGCGGAGCAGCCGCCACTCCGGTCCCCAGGCGGGATTGCGGCGCTCGCCCGCCCGGCCGTGCGGGGCAGCCGGGCTGCAGCCCGTCCCCACAAAGGGCTCTGGGGTCCCGCCGGCCCGGGGTGGGCTCCTCTGGCTCTAGGAGCCGGCGGGAGCTGGAAGGGGCCGCGGAGCCGCTGGCAGCCGCAGGGCGGGCTCCTCGCTCACGGCCCAGCCCTCCTCATCAGCTGGAGCCCGGCCGCTTTCCCTTCCCCACCCGCCCTGTTTGCTTTGGCGGGATCCAAGCACAGGAGCCGTGATTTTGCGCTGGAGCAGCCGCGAGGCTGGCGGGGCTGAGAGCGGGGCCGGGCTCCCGCTCCTCGCTCAGCCCGGCGTCCCCCGGCCCCAGCTGAGAGCAGCCCCCATCCCCCGGGGCCTCAGGCCGGAGCCGAGGCGTGACCCTTGAGGGATCTTCCCTCCTGCCTTCCGCGGCCCTGGGCAGGGGCAGCGCCCACCGCAGCGCGGTGCGAGGGGACGGCGTCCCCGGGCGTCCGCTCACCCCTGCCCAGCCCCGCGCCCCAGCGCTGAGGGAGGCGGAGCGCCCCGGGCTCTGTGCCGCCTAGAAGCACACCCCCGCCTCCCCGTCCCGCTCCCCGTGTCCTGCTGCGGGGCGGGGAGCGGGCGGCCGAACCGGCCCGGCGAGCCGAGGCTGAGTCA
>JAVSBS010000456.1:76453-89076 GCA_033124195.1 Coracias cyanogaster | reverse complement strand
AAGCTAAGTTTTTTTTATTATTATTATTATTATTTTTTTGAATAGCACACGGAGTATGTTTAATTAGTCACACTGCTATGATTAACGTGGTTGTCTGTGCTTTAGATAACATTCCCAGCTAAAAAGAAATCTTAGTTTGTTGGTCTTAGCTGCTCTCTCAGCCTGTTGGATGGTTTTGGGGCATTTTTCAGCTGCACATAAATGTAGGGTGTCCTGCTCATTTCAGCTGTGTTAAAATCCAAGGTGGAAAAGGTGAGAGGCGGTGAGAGGCTGCTTTCTGCCTGTAGTCCTGACAGGCAAATCCCATACTGGGGTTTTCTATGCACGTAGTACATATTCTGACCATGGCCCATGGGAACTGCAGGTGGATTTTAAGGCTAGATGGAGTCTGGAAATCAACTAAGGACAACTGTTTCTCAGTTTCTAGTCGTTAAGGTTTAAATCTACCCTTGAGGCAGGTGATAGCCCCAGTTGAGACAGCTGCGTGATACATGAAGACCCAGCACTATAGTAGCAAGCTTGCTTTTGAGGGGTTTTTGTATGTATGTATGTGCTCTTTAAAGGCTGTTTATTTTCAAAAATCAATATTTTGAAAGACAGAGGAAATCCTGTTAAATATTGACTTTCTCTTTAAATGCCAGATGTTGCGAACCTTCCATCTGCTGATCCCTTTTTAGACAGATGCCTGAAATAAGATATTGGCCCTTCCTATCTCTAAAATATCCCCCCCTGATTCTCTGCTTCTACAGCCTTTCTTCCCACCAATCTGATTTTCTGTTTTTCTACATGTGTACAGAAGTATATGCTTAATTTCTAGTCTTTTCTTTCTACTATTTTATTTAAAGTGATTAATTTTATTCACCACTTCTCAGTCCTCTCAGATGTAGAGTTGTTATATCTGGAACATTAACAGAGATAAACTACTCCCCTAAAGAACTAATGGATATGGAAGAACCTATGAAAGTGTGGATCAGGCACAACTTTTTTCTCTGATCTATTTGTTTTAGTGGTTCTGTCATGTTCTCTGAGCTGCAGGAGGTGGGCTGCAAACTGGAATGCTTGCACAGTACTGATGGCAGCTTTTCAGGAACATAAACAGCCTTAGAAACGTAACCGTATGGATATTCAGCTCCACGCTCCTTGTTGCTCTTAGTGCTGGTCTGTCACAGGGAGTAAAGGCTGGGGCTTTTTCCCTTATATGGTTAAGAACAAACCGGGAAACCCTGGGATCGGAACAGAGGACCATGTTGTGATCTGCAAAGTCACATCAGGGCTGGCATAAGGTGGAGATGCTTTCAAACAAGTTTCAGTCTCAGCTTTGTCCATCTGGTGTAACAGGAGGCAGAAGCACCCACGGGATGAAGTGAAGGATTGTCATTACGATGCTCTGAAGCACTTAAGTCTCCGTTTAGCCTGACCTGGGCAAAAGGCTGTGGTCTGGCTTAGGTAATTTGTTCTACCTCCAGCAGTGTGCCAAGGCATACCTGGTTCGGAAGGCATTTAGACATATTAATAATGTCTGAGCAGGGAAGTTACCCAGAGAGACTCTATACAAAACCAGCCCTTTTATGCAGAGGTGGTTACAGTACTCGCTTAGGAGGGATTTGAGCTCCTACCTTGTCCGGAGTGACTTGGGTATTGGGCCACTTGTGGCCATTAACTTAGAGCTTGCTAAACCACTCTGGTTACTCTTTCACATGAATAATTAAATATTTGGTGGATTAAGGACAAGACACTTTATACAGATCTAATGTTTATGATCTATCTGAATGAGAACAGTCATCCGAGGAGTCTGATCTTTCTATCAAGAGAAAACACACTTTCTCTGCAGTGCAGAACGAGTTCTTTTGCACTTTAGAGCAGTGCAGCTTAATTCATCCATTTCCTCAGCATTTTATTTTGTATATTCCCATCCTAATTTCCAAGGTATTGTTTAAATGGGTATTTTCCTGCTCATTGTGCTGGCCTCTCTGAAAACCAATCTGAACTACAACTTGTTAGCGCTACATGAATAATCAAAGTTTTAATGCTGGGTACGTCATTGTACAGTTAAAATTAGGAATACGTTTAGCACATAACTCCTGATTGTAGATCTAGTTCTGGGTCATTCAGACCTATATTTAAAAGGCAATTAGAAGTTTTAAAGGATTTTAGGCATGTAAATACCTTTTCAAACTGTGGCTTCAGATTGTTTGAAAATGTTATTGTGTAGATAGATTGGCAGATCAAATAGTATCTACAAGATGTTAAGATAACACCAGGAAAGACCAAATAGCCTGGTAACAAGAAGCTATAGGGTGAGTACCAAGTTCACACTTTTATTGGCCAAACTTCTGCAGTGTGTTTAAAGGTTGTGTTGTGCTTTTGGCCTATGTGAGAATGTTCAGCTTTCACAGGTCCTGCAGGGAACGTGCTGTGACTGTGTCCAGAGTAATGAAAATCTTCAATTCTTTGAAAACAAGCTACAGGAGTGGGTTACAACACAGCCTGTGCTGACCCAGTTTGAGCAGGGTTAGAGTTTGCTGGGTCAGACCAGGCTGCAGGGACTGGCCAGAGTCGTAGCTCATTTGCTCAGCGTAGCTAGGTCAGTGCTAGGTCAACACTAACCTTTGAATGAAATCAGACCACATCTGTGTTGTAACCTCGCCTGATGACGCCAGTTTAGTTGTTGATGCCCAAAAAACTGAGGAAAATCTGTGCATAGTATGGAAACCAGTGGGGCTATTTGGACTTGAAGAAGTGGCGGGTGGAAAAAGATTATTCTGTTTCACAGATTATGTTAGATCTGATATTGCTTTGCTTCAAAATGAAGATCCAGTCTTTGAAAATTTACAGTGAAAGAATTTGGGTCTGCACTTTGCAGCACACTGCCTGGGACACCCTCCAGGCTCTGACTCAGACACCAGACAGAGAGCTGCAGGGAATTTTGCCCCAGTGAATCTTTGTGGAAATCAGAAGGAACGAGCAAAACTCGCCAGAACGTTGGTCAGGAGTGTGAAGTTTTGTTACCACATGCTTTTGGAATTGTGGTGCATTTCAGTCACAGATGTGCTCCTGGAATGGAATTTTAGCATGTTCTGGTTTAATTCCAGTGATGGTGTTAGGATATTTTTGAGTGAGTTGGCGTTGCGTGCTCTCTGGCTTCACATAATGATACCTTCTGCTGTTATTTTGCTCTTACCCAAGTGAGCAAGAGCCCTTTGCAAATAGGAATGCATTTAGCTCTGTAAACACTGCCATGAAGGAAAAAAAAGTATTGTTGATTATTTTGAGCCTAGCTTTTAGAAAGCACATAAAAACATTAAGTGCACTTCTGTTTATATCCATCCATATATGTATGCACATGCTACACATACAAAACATTCATATATGGACACAGTCCATATGTGCCCCAGCAACCAGTGATATACCTTTTGTTTATTTAAATGCCCGTTAATTATGTTGTTTGATTTTTGTGTACTACTGAGAATGCCCTATAGTGTGCATAGCTTTGAAAGTTGTTCTATGCTGTGGGGACACGGAAGGATACTGTGCGGAGGGGTGCAGCGTCCATCCAGAATTTTGCAGGGTGTGATCTTTCACTGCTGGGACTGAGGGGAGGGTGAATAAGCCTGAGTTACGGTTTCATGCCACCCGAGCTCGCTTTTTCCTAGTGCCCAGTAATCCTGACTACTGCGAGGAAATACCCAGATCCAACCCTGCTGATCTATCTGCTCCAAAGAAACTGAATGACAAAGCTCTGATGGCTTATATTCTGGGAAGCTTTACTGTGGAAAATGACTTCTGAGGCAGGACTGAGCTGTGGGCTCAATTTTGGCAGAATTAACTTAAGAAAGGGTGAAAGCAGGTCTAGCTGTTTTATCTGAAAAAACACTCCCATAGGATCCCATGTTGCTTCAGATGGGGATGTGGATTATTTTTCTAAATATCTCCAGGACTGACACAGCCTGAGAGGTTAACCAGAAAGCTGTTGGTAGATGTGGAACAGAATCCAGGTCTCCTATCTGCCTTGTCTCTTAGCTCCAAGATCATCCTTTTAAGGAGAATTCCCAGGACCAATCATGTTTTGTCATTTCTAAGCATTAAATTCACTGGTATTTTAATTTTTAAAGTTTCATAAAGCTGAAGAACCCTTCTCTTAAGCTCTCTAGATGCTCAGAGGCAAATTTCCTTTCTTTCATTTTTTCTTCTAACTAAGCCTTCCTTTAACTGGAGGGGGAAAAAAAAAATCACAAGAGAGGCTTTATGCTACTTTCCTGTTTTCCAACATGACAGATGCATTAGAAAGTGTAATGCACTCTAACAAACAAGGAAACTTTGCATATTGAATATAGCACATGAAATAATAAAAGAAGAACAGCTGCTGAGAGACAGAAAGGGAAAAAAAAGAGAGAGATAAAAGTTAACTTGAGTTGTGTTTTATATGAAGAGCTTTGAATTCAGTCAGATTTAAAATTCAATGCCAAGTACATTTACAGACATCTGGGAAATCAGGTCACATACTCTTTGTTAAATCTGCTACTACTGGTATAAAACAGGGCACACAGAAATATAAGCCTGTCACATGGGCACCCTTTCTCTTTCATAAAATGACAATTTAACAATTACATTCATACAATCATTAATGTGACCAGTAATAACTGGAAACAGGATAAAATCAGAAAGGGCTTCTAATGGGATGCAAATTTTTCCAAAGTTTAAGGCTATCTTAAGCTACAAGTTCACGGAATAACATTTGTGCCAAATCTGTAACTGCTAAATGAATGCTAATGAAACCTTGTGCATCAGGATGTGTGCTTATCACTGAAGGCATTAAGAAAGCACACATACATCAGTGCAGAGTAAGTAACTGTTAATAATGAAATGACTTCATGGGATATTGCTGTGCAATTGCCATTGATATCACCTGCCAACATGTAGCCAGTGGAGAGAACGTACGCAACAAGTTGCCTCAAATTCCCAGATTTGCTGTATGTACTTGGTATTGGAATGTTAGATTAGACTGACCTTCACCAGCAAACTATTTGTACTTTGTCCCTCCCCAAAAGCTCTGGGGGTAAGTTCATATTGGTTTTGATCTCTTTCTTTGGGTGAAGCTTGGAGAATAAGGCAGACGGTGCTCAGGAGAAGCAGGTGAAGCTGCATACGGTGACCTTGATGATGAATGAGCTTTAGATGTTGCATCTGGTTACAAGGAAATGTCTGGCCCCAGTAGGTTAATGGATAGTGGGTTTAATCAGGATGCTGTCTGCAGTGTCCTAAGCATGGATACATGGGGAGTGGTCTCATGGTTACAGCAGTAATATTTGCACTAGCTTAACACATGAGAAATAATAAGAAGATAAAAATAGCACAATATGCGTTATGCTTCTTCATCACATTTTAGCTTTCTGTCAACCACTGCTGTAAAGATCTTCCTAGTTGTAATTCTTCAAGTGTGTATCTCCAAAACTGGAGATGGGTCCCATCATCCCTCTGCAGAGGAAGGCTGAGAGAAGTTTGGCTTTGATTTTAAATAAGATTCATTTCAGTGCGTGTGAGATAGAAAAGCAATGCAAGATAAGACATGTTTTGTCAATGTCTACATTGAATTTTCAGAAATGTATGTAGTCCTTCAGCAGGGCATGCTCCTCAGTAGTACTTTAAATGCAACTGAGAAATTGAGCACACTGGTCACACATGCTGCATTGCTTTCTTTGCTTCAACTACATGGTGAAATTAATAAACCCCAAAGAAGGTAACTGTTAAAAACCTAACATTCCTTGTAGGCTCTGGCTGCTCTGTGAATGCTAATATACAGTTTCTCCCCTACATATTCCATTAATCCTTTCAGCCTCTCAATAATTCTGTTGAAGATGCCCAGTAGATATCGCTGCTTGCCTTTTTTGCTTTGGACCCAGTATTGCAAGTATCAGAGCGCAGGTTGCACGAATTTCAGCATTGTGTGCCTGGAGCCTGACAACAGCAAGTGGACCAAGCCAACAGTGGGCACTACAAATCATGCAGCATGTTGAGCTTTCTTCAGAAACCAAAATGTTTAGCCCTTGTGGCTGTGAGGAAAGGCAAAAATACGTGTATGCTGCCTGCCTGAGTCCTCCTTGCAGCCTGAAGCAATAGTTCCAAGATGACAAAAAGGCTGACTGAAAGCCAAGGGACAGTGGTGGGATAATTTATTTTCTTTCTGTGGTTAACTGAGAGAGGGTGTGAGCAAGTGGGACATCTTCTGAGGGTGGCTTCTTGGACATTCCTGTAGGACTCGTGCGCAAAGTTAATCTGTTCAGCCTTCATTGACAGGTGCTGTGGATAAGGAGTGCAGTGATATTTTCCAAACAGCTCTGGTATTAAGACCAGTAGCCTTCTGTAGGGAGGTAGCAGTAACCAACTGGGGGGCTGATGTAGTACGAAGTTGTCATACTTGTGTCACAGGGTAGCGATGAGATCAAGGTGTATTTTCAGGGCACTATTGTATTATTGAATTTCCCCAATAGTTTTTCTCCCTCCAGTAGGTTTCTAATTGCATAGATCTTTAACGGATTTGCCTGTTGCTTGAGTTTTGGAAATTAGATCACCTCTCATTCTGGTGTTAGCCCTTTTAGCGTGGGGATTTGTGCTCTCTGGCTGCTCAGAGGAGCAAGGCAGAAGGGTAGGGCAGTTTTGCTGTGCACGTAGGCTCTCCTGCAGAGGAGAATGCTCACCTGGCTCCGTAAGCTCTTCTCTCATCGCCTCTGCCTTGCTGAAGTGGCATAGAGAGGGTGGTGTGGAAATGAGGATCTGCCTTTCACTCTTTTCTGATCAAGGATGGCAGATCTCCCTCTGATGACTGCTTAAAGCATTTCATGTGGCGATGATGGGAAGGTGCACTCAGTGCCATTGGAGAGATCTAGCTTGATACCATTCTGCCAGCAACAGAGCCCTAAATCCTTTATTCATTTTTAGTGTGCGGCGTTCCAATCTCCCTGCTTGCTTCTTCCTTTGCTCATCCATGTTTAGATTTTACATTCCCTTAAACAAAGGCTTAGGAGGTGTTATTTGGGGTTCCTCTCTAGGCTGTAGTGGATGCATGCCAGTTTGTACCACCTGATGAGACAGACCACTATTTTAAAATAAACATATTTCTTTCAGAGAATGCGAAGAGGGGAAAAAGGAAAGAAACAGAAATCCCATCTAAACCTCCAGTATTTTTAAGTGTTGAATTTCCCATCACATTTTCTTGTTGAAGATGAAAAGCCTTAGAAGAAAATCAGACTTTGTAATCAGATGATGATGCATGAAAGGATGTGTCTGGATAATGTGACAGATGATTCTAACCTTCATTAATGTGCTTTAATTGGATTAAGCTCTGTGAAAGGCCTTTTCTTCTTTTTCAACACCTTCAGGGCTCTTGGCTGCACAATATGAATGTACAGAACATCCTGCAAAAGGGCACTCATCCAGCTTCATAGACATATGCTGTACATCCTGACACTAAGTTAACATAAACAGAGCTTATCTTCAATGACATGGCCCCTAGGGTGCTGGAGAGTGGTGGCCATCAAGTGATAATTGGGCAGTTACAAGATTTGTTGCAGCATTTGGAGCACTAAATCCCTTTACAACCGAACGGGTCGCTGCACCAGGGCTGGAAACTGTCAGCACAGATATCAGCTCTTCAAACTATTTTTAATAAAAGCACAGATTATAGATGATTGACAAAGGGACAGCCTTGCTGCCACTGTTAATACTGAGAATGCTATTCCCTGTGTTGTCTCACAGTTTTCAATAGGACTACCTGGGGAGTGAGGTATTACTGAGGGTAAGCCAAAGTGGCAGCCACACTCGTGAAATGATGGACAGCAGCAGTAGGAATATATGTTTTGCTTTGCCCGACTGGGAACTTACTCTGCATCACTTCAGACGATTTTTGTGAATAGAATTTAGTCACACAACATTTTTCTGACCTCTGACTCTGGGCGTACTCATTTTGCCTGCTGTTAGAGATTCACCACTGGCAAATTCCTCACAAATACTCACTGTGGTGGATTTGGATGCTGCATATGGGTGGTTAATGGAGGGGGAAAGATTAGAGAGAAAGAAAGAAAAGGGGAGGAGAGAAGCTTTCTAAAACAAGAAATGTATTTCATGTCACGTTGTACAGCAGCTTATGTTAGCTCAGTTTGCGGGTTGTAGAGTCTTTCTCTTAACTGGCACTTACCACCTCCAACCCCCAAAGCACTAAATTACATGGTTAAGTATAAGTTAGTGTGTATGATGCTGGCTGTGGCAGTTGTGCATTCAAGCTAGAAATGCCATTGTATATGTGTATTTCTGAAAGTCTGGTCTTTTGAACCTCAAAAAAGCAAGGGCAGCTGGTTTTGAGTATTCTTACAGTGTACTGGTTTTGTGTTCTTGAAAGTTTTTTTTCTAAATCTGTTTAACATACTGTATTTACAGTAGTATCGGAACTACAGCTTCATGGGAAGCTACCAACTGTAACACAGCTAGAATACTTGGTGCAAAGAATGTTCCCACAATATGTCTTTGAGGATGTGTCTGGGGGAAAGCCAAAAATTCTGAAGTATTTCATAGTGATTCATGACTCTCTACATGTTATTTTAGTCTTCTAGATCACAGATGTGGCACACTCAAGATTTATTTCTTTTCCATATTTTAACAGTCATTTGTCAAAGGTCCTTGTCCTATTTTTAAGATGTCTTTTGTAGCTTCCTTTTTATTCACATGATTCCAGAATACTTGGTTTTTATTTGGGAATATTTTTACTCTTGGTCTTTCCCTTAGTATTAACACATTATTTCTGTAACTTAAAAGGGGTTGCAAGTTTTTCAATGCTTTCAAAAGCTTGATCTGGGGTTTCTTTGCTGCTTGATATCATCAATGTGGGTGGTAGGAAAGCCAAGCTAGAAACAGGTTTGTTCATCTCCCTTCTCATTCCTTGATGTGATCTTCCGTGTTGTTCCTTAGTGTTTTGCAGTCCATACACGTCTGTGATTTTACCGAAGGAGAGGGAAATAGTGGTTAAAAGTTACTGTTGGGGCCTGAACAACTCCCTAGTGCCTAGCTTTTTGTCACAGCACAATATCATGCCTCAACCCCACTGAACATGATGCCAGGCAGAAAGCCTAATACCCATTAGGGTATAGAGTGAAAATACAGACATGTAAACAAACCAAAGTTGAATAGTTTGTTTCCTACCAAATCCCATTCAAATAATCACAGCCACTTTATTGTGAAAAGGCACAGATGTTTTCTAAACAAGTATCTTTGTATAACTTTAAGAATTTTGTGTGGTCTGCATGTTATTACAACTTTAGAAAGGGAACTTTACACATAGTTGTTAAGAAAACGAAAACAAAATAGCAAGATGCCAACTCTGAGGTCCAGCTGCCTGTTAGACTAACTGTATAGATTTCTTGAAATTATTTAGGTGCACATATTCATGTAGAGAATGTTCTTGCCACCCATGCCTACCTAGATTTGTGCAATGAGCAATTACACAAGAAAAACACTCTTTCAAAAACAGAGAAAAATTGTTCCCGTGGTACTTGTTTGCCATAAAAAAAGCCATGAAGGACACAAATGCCACATTTTTTTTTCTTCCTTTCTAGGTCACCTTTAGCTAACTTCAGAGGTCAGCTAACTGACCTCTGAAATGGAGCAGTCATCCAATGACAGCCTGCTTCAGGCTAAAACTCTTTTCCTCTGCAAACTGCAGCATTTTCTGTTAAACTCTCGAAGGTCAGACATTAGTAGTGAAAATATGTACATGTTTGTGGCAACCAGCAGTGCTGCCCAAGTGCTTTAGAAGAGCACACGCTATCAGCACATCACAGATGTGGCAGCACTGGTACACAGCCTGCCAGAAGTAGCAAGAGATGATGACTTGTTTGTGAATATTGGCTTAGAATTAACATTTCTCATGTGCATCTAGTTTAGGTGAGCACTCTTCTCTGACCTTGCTCTAAGCACCCGTGTTCAGTATGTCAGTGGCTCAGTTGAGTGTACTCGTGTTCCTCCAAGGCAGCCCAGCCCATGCTGGAAGGTCACAGGTGAACTGTAACTCCATTTTCTCCTTTCATACCTTTCTTCAGTTCATCTCTGCATGTGTAAAATTTTTTGCCTTGCCATGTAGGTCTTTGTCCACTCAGAGTGGAAGATGAGATGATGTGCAAACTGATGTAGGGGCCAAGGGAAAAATTCTTAGCTAACATTTGTAAGGGTAGTTAATCAGTTTATTTCTAGGTTTATATAATGTGATGGCTCTTGTGGCATGGGCACAAAATGGCAACCTAGTAGGACCTTTAATTTGCATAGCCTAAGCTGCTTTGTTGTTGGAGATTCTGCAAATGGAAGGACAGTGGAGGCACAAAGATATCCCCATTACCCTTGTTGACATACTGGTTCCAAGGCTGAAAGAGTATCAATCTTTAACCTGGTGCTGCACACAGTTGTTTTGGTGCTTTCTGGTCCTGGTTGTTTTCATACTGATCACTTTGTTGCACTGTAGAGATCTGCTGGGTCTAAATTAGATCAAGGATTTCTGAAGTGTACTCCATTACATGCTGTAAATACACAGATTGTATGTATACAGTTAGGAAGTGTCTTCCCTCTGTTTTTCCTTAAGAGAGCAGATTAAAAGTCTTCAGCTGACTAAAACAGAGCAAATTCAAAGAGTGGCAATATATCTGAAAACACCCTAGAATAAAGGTTCTTCTGGAAACCATTGCATTTGGCTACCAAAAACCTTTGAGTGTTTTTAAGAGGAAGATTCCTCTTGCTGGTTCTCTGATGTGCAGCTTTGGAAAGGCAAGGCAGGGAATGCAGGTGATGCTTGCAAGCTTCAAAGCCTCCCCATCTCCCTTGAGAGGTGGATAACAAATGATCCGAATTGTCTGCATCATTCTGGCCTCTCTGCTCCCTAGTTTGGAGCCAAACATATGGTGACTGGCTGCGGGCAACATCCTTCAAGCTGGCAGGACAGGAATGCTGGCTGTCAGTTCATCTGCCCCTTTCTTTCTGCCGCTTCCAAGGAGCGCCTACGATATCGCTCTCGTGCTGATATTTGAGTGGGCCTAGACTTTTTTTTTATAGCTCCAACCAGGAAGGCCATTGGGTACTGCAAAAAGCTGTGAACTTGAGCCAAATGGAGACAAATTAAGGAGTGAGAGCAGAAGAGTTACATCTGCCAGGTCAAGCTGGGTGCAAAAGGACTTTGGGGCTGCTGAAATGGAAGAGGAATTTCACCATGTTGAACTTCTCATGAGAAAAGAGCCTGATTTTCTGCGTCCTCCTCCTGAGGCCTGTGTGAATCAGTCCAAGTGGCATGCAGTTTACAGTACAGCTCTGGAAGAAAAAAAATAACGAGCCTGAGAATCCCAAGGAGATAAGGATGCTTTTTATAGAGCCCTCGTACCGCTAAGCTGTGTTTTCTCCCAAGGGCAAAATGTTAACAAGTAGCAGCGGTCAGCGTGAACAGCAATTGGAAAGCATTTATTCTCTTTTCTGGAGAAAGACTTTGAAAAACTGACTTCATAAAAAATCCGTTTCCTTTCAAGTATTTTACTACTACATTATTGATACCATTCCCTTTTTAGAGTATCATTTACACATAAATATAATCCTTGCCTTTCTTCTTAATTAGTCTGTGCCAGCTCAGGGTCTCTTCTGAATGCTGGGTACGATCTGTGGGAAGAGCAGGGTGTGTAGATTGTTGTTTTCTTTTTTTTTTTTTTAATGGGGAAAATCAGAATGTGAACTTCAACTCGATGCATACTTACGTATATAGATACACATGCATATATGCACAGTTCACGTGTACGTGCCCTTACAGGATTTGGTCTTACCTCCGTCTTGGCATGTCACTGCCTCTGGGCTCGTTATCTTTACCTTGAAGTTGTGCTGGTGTAGGCTCATTTAAATACAGATGCTGCTCTCGGGAAGGTCAAGAGAGATCATTTCATAGTTACCGCTAAAGGAATAGTCACCAACAAGCCAAAAATCATGTGTTTGATGCACTGACTGTCAAGCCAGTGATGAGGTGTCGAGTAGCCCTGTAGTGACTCTAACCACTCAAACTGGGTAGCATGAGCTTAGTTATCTGCACCCTTTCCCTAAAGGCTACTGTTCTTAAAGCTGAAGAGAACTGAGAATCAGTGAATTAAAGCCGTAAAATGAGATTGACTTTGTCTCCTCTTTTATGTGACCTGTTTTGCTTGCCATGTGTCATGCGTTTCTGATAACATAAAGCTGGAAGCCAGATGCAAAATGAGATGCTGTTTTTGCTCTTCCTCTGGGATAGTAATAATAGTTCTATGGAGCAAATGGCAAGGGTTTTTGCCCTTGCTGTTGTAGGGGTAGGGATGGACTGTGTGTTATTGAACATGAGCATCCGTGCAGGATCTTCCACAGGCTGTTACTTTCTCAGCTCCTAAGTACTTTTGTTTCCCCTCTAATGCCAGCTACTGGTAGGATTACATAAAGCTCATAGTGTTGTTAAAATCTTCTAAGAAATTTTCCAAGGTGAATCTCTGCTTCCCTGAACAATCCCAGAGAGGCAAAGTGAAGCAATGTGAATGGGTGTAAGGGTCAGTAGTGTCAAGAATGCAAAGCCAATGTAGAATTTGAATTTA
>JAVSBS010000456.1:64563-76406 GCA_033124195.1 Coracias cyanogaster | reverse complement strand
CTAGAGATGCTTGCAGAGGTGAATGACCCCAAAGCTTTCTGGCAAAAGAAGAAGAAAAAAGTCCATTCCATGTATTTCTTCTAAGCATGTGTAATGCAATACACATTGTTCTGGTCAAAACTATAACCTTCATGTAATTAAGGCAAGTACAGTCATATGAGGCTCTTTCTATGCAACAAAAGAAGCTCAGTTAAAAGCATTCTTCTTAAACATACTATTTTGGGAGCTGACCATAATTTTACATGCAGAAATTTCGAAGTTTATTCTTGACAGAATCATGGAGTCAGTTCACACCAAGCAGAATGTAAGATGGCTAAAGGTACCTTAACTTCAGGCTTAACTGAATCTCTGATCCTTTGTCCATAAATGAACATGCCCATATTAGGTTCTTCTCTTTCTGAAGATAATGTTTTTTTCCTGGAAATTACCATCATTCCATATAGTAGAGTTGAAACTATCTTCCAAGAAACTACTATCAAATCCATCTCAAAACTATTTTACCTAAACGTGTATAAAGTAACCATTTCATGGATTTAAGATCACTAATAAAGACTATTTAGCAAGCTCCACTTTTGTTTTAACCTTGAGGGTTCTTATCCAGCTGGAATTGCCCAGAATCTTTTCAGAAAAACATATCTGTGTTTTCAAACTAGTCTGAACTTATGTCCTTCAGCAGATTATTCTGATTTGTGCCCTAGGATGTACTGCAGGCCTAAAAATGTTGAAGGCCAAATTACTGTGTTTCATTAGTGCTGGTAGACCTATGCAGCTACCTTCAGGCTAGTTCACTGTCTCCAGTAGAGTCTCTTTCAAGCTACGACAGCAGAATAAAGATCATAGTAGTAGGAGGAATATTTTTACTTGTAACTTGAGAGGGATGGCGTCAAGGCAGATTAATGAAACAAACATCCCTAAAGGTCTGGCAAACATAAACAAAGGTTTGGTTTTGTATGTATATTATTTAATAGGTTGAAGGATCCTTTAATACCATTTTACATGACTGTAGAAGTTCTGCAGAGCTCCTAAGTTAAATCACTGTGATCTCCATCTGAGATCTGATCTCAATCTGTGAATGATCTTATCTCAATCTGTGAATGCTATGTATGACCCAAGAAGGAATAAGTTGCAGTAGAGATACAGGCTGTATCCTGTTTCCTGTTTTCTCCTCCACGAATAACTGGATTTTTCTCTTAATTTGGCTGTGCTGTCCTGCCTGATAGTTGCATCTCACCTGCTTCTCTATCCTTTAGCCACCACAACAAGGGAAAACTGACCTCTTTACATCATCTCCCCTCTTTGCCACAGCTTGCTGTAAGGACAAGACAGGGATAGAAGAGGCAGTCTGAATTTATTTCCTTACCTTTAATCAGTCACAACAGACAGTGGATACAGTCTGTCTCCAAATGATTATATCTCCTGTGGCACGGCAACTTGTGTAAGCAAAACTCTTTGTCATGTTACTCTTGAGATGAGTTTTGAAGGGAAGAATGTGCAATACTACACAGTTCCAGAAAGAAATGGTTTCCAGACAGGATTTTCCTCTGCAGACAATAAAGTAAACTCTGTCTCTGCCCTTTATGTATGTAATTGCTTCAAGGTGGCTTGTCTTGGGTAAACGCTGAAGGCAGGGGGAGGAATTAAAAATGGTTGTTAGAGTGTGTGGAATTTACATGGCGAAAACAAAAAACTGAACGTAAGCTTGAAAGTACAGCTTTCACAGCCAGAACGGGAAAGTCTGTGAAGACCAACACGGAAAATTATTGAGGCTTCAAGTACATGCTTCAGCATCTTCCTCCTGTCTGTCATCTTGCCGTCATTGCTTTGTGCAATGTTACGTTCTTCCAGAAAAAGAGGAGTGTAACAGCTGGTCCCAATTATCTTAACTACAGCGTGGCTACACATATAAATGTCCCCCACTTCCATTTAGTTCCATTGCTTAATGAAGCAGTTAGTTATTAAAAAAAAAACAAAACCAAAAAATAACACAACAACAACAAAATTAAAAGAACTGTGGCATTTGTGCTCTGCTCCACCATTTGTTTCTGTTTACTTACACCAGTGGCGCTCAGCTCAGGTCATCTCCCTGATCAGAGGCCAGCATATTTGATCTGAGAAGAGAGCTTTGCAGAATTAAACAGGCAGAGAAGAAAAGGCTATGTTTGGTACAGAATAACATCAACAGTTCCTTCTGGAACTAGAGGACATTTTTTTTTAGTAATGCTACAAATGAGGACAACTGTACTAATATGAATGACTTTTTTAATTTCAGATAAGGGTAACGGAAAATCACCCAACATTTTGGACCTGAATGACCTTTATCAAAGTCAAAGACACCTGGCTACAGCAGGTTATTAAGGCAAAGACTGTATGCTCTGTACTGTCCTTGATAAAGGTCATGTGAGACTAAATGTCAGACCTTTTCCATCTCTTCACCTTAAGTAAAAACACTGTTTTATGTACTAAAACTGTCTCAATTCATTTAGTGTTTTAAGGAATTATTTGGGTCCAGCATGCCCAGAGGAGTTTTGTGTTGGTTTATAACAAATGAGATGCCGAGTTTGGAACAGGCAGCACCCTGGAGCACCTGCTTCATGCACTAGAGAGTAAAGTCAGGCTGTTCATCCGCCTCTGTTCAGGACTCACCTTGCCCTTCTAGAAGTCAGGTGAGAACAAAGAAGAAAGCTTCAGGAGAAAGTCAGGCACTCAGAAACTACAGGGAGAAGTATGTTGTTAATATAGTACTTTTCCAGGCTGTCCTCTATAAATAGTTTTCACCAGAGGCTAGTTTCCTTTCCTATGTGATGCTCATGATGGCCCTGCACAGGAACCATTCTTCTCACCAGACGTGGCCCTCTCTGCCCGGTTGCCCTCACTGATTTCTTATGAACTTAATGACAGGATGCTTGAAATCGAGCCGGAGCGGACCACACTTGGTTCTCTAGCCATTGTTTATCAATAGCTGGTTGGAGGTTCTGGGGAAAAACATAGTGAATGCAGTTGTGGGGCCTCTTCTCTGAGCCAACGTTTAAAATATTTTTCTAAATAATTTCTTATTGTGTAAGTACAAATAATGCATATTATTTAGCATTATAAGTGGCTCTGGCCAAGATACCTCAGCCCATAAAGATGAAGAGGTAACAGCCTAAGAAACTGCCAAGACCTGGATGTTCTCTGTGGATAGTTATTGAGACGGGACCTTGGCAGTGCAGGGATGGTCACAGTCAAAGGCTTCCAGCTTTGTAGCTTGGAAAAGCCCAGAAAATCTTTTGGAGTAGCTCTCCGATGAATGGGTGCTTGGACCAATCAAGTAGTTGAGGACCACATGATATTTTAGAAAGTAACAGAAGTATATGGTAAGGCTGGCAACGCCTAGGGAAGTAGATGAGAGGCTGTGGTTTCCTCCACTGAGCAAGACTTTCAGCTTCAGCTGAGTGACAGGGCAGGAAAACTGCAACTGAGGAAAGAGCAGGAAAGGGTAAGTTCTTGTCTGATTATATATTGTAAACTTCTTGCAGCATTTTGCAGTCGATATGGGGAAGGGAGAGAAGGCTTCGCTTTGCTTTGGCCAGGCAAGTACCTGGTAATGGTTGTATTCATGCCCAAGAAAGATTAATTTTTCATTTTTCATTATGGCCTCCCCAGTCAACCCATCCTTTCCTCCCTTTCCCTTTTTTCAACTGATTTCCTGACTAGCTCTGTCCTCAGGAGAGGTTTTGTTCAGGCTCAACTGGGGATATGAGGCTAATGTGGTAATTATTTTGACCAAACTAGCATACTTAATCTGGATTCGTAAGATGTCAGGGTGTCTGTTTTATGCACTTCATTTCATTTGAGCCTGAACTTGGGCTCATTTGCTCCTGACTTAAGGAGTGTATCTGCAAGTTCTCTTATTCTGATGTGTGAAGTGAGTTCTTTGTTAAAATCTATATAATAATTGTGAAATATCCATGAATAAAATCTCTAGGTGAGTGTAAACCATTCCTGAAAGTAATGTAGCAACATAATCTAGGACAATTAGAATGAATTTTGAATATTTTAAGTGATGTGCTTTGAGAAGTCATTCATTTTCCTAATCCTGTTTCATGTAGTTTCTCTTACTTTTTCTCATGTGCCTATTGGTCTTATTTCTGCCTAACTTAAAAAAAGGAGAACTAGTACCAAGATAATAATTAAGTTATAAAAGAATGTCGTAGCCAGAATTATCAAAGTTGGTTGTTACTAGTCTAATTCAGTTCCCATTTAATCAATTCTACTGGCTGGCTTTGGCTTCAGTCAGGTTAGTGTTGGACCTAGTACAAGCTGCATTTGAAATACTATCCTGAAAGAATATTATATAGATTTAGTATAGGGAATAAATAGAACTCTGGTTTGCTTCAAGAAAAGAAAAGGAGGATCACAGTGCAAGCCATTCATCCATCCTTTCTGTTGCTAAATAAGGGAAATATTTAGAATAGGCTAATAGCACACTCATGGCCTTACACTTGATTTGTATTCACCTACCTTTGAAATAATGTATAGAGCTGTTTAAAATCCCAATATCTGATAAATCTCATAAATCTACGATACGGTGGAAGAAACAAAGTTTACAAGAGTCTGTAATACCCATATTCTAGTATTTTGAGACAATATAAAAACTACAGCTGCAAACGAATGGACTGCTACTTAAACAATACACATGCTTTAAGAATATTTTGCTATTTCTTTTGGAGGAACTACTGACCTATCTATGTCTACTTTGGCTATACCAGCTGAGATAAGAGCTCTGGATGCTTATGTGCTATCTGAGCAGATTGTACTAGCCGGATTGTGGGAGGCTATTTTGTTAGGCAAAAAAAAAAAAAACAACCATACTATAGAAGTTTCCTTTTCTCTCTTGCAACAGGATGTGACCTCCTCCTTTCACTCTTCATTTAAGGCAGTCTGGCTGAGGAAGGCAGTGAGCCTGGCAACTTGTCGCTCACTGGGGTAGAAATCTTGTTTGGGAGTTGGGCAGAGATCATCTAACCCCGAGGCAGAGGCTAGCTGAACCACTGTGAAAACACGTGTTAGACTTTGTGAATGTAAAAGGGGGTTTTTGTTACATAAAACAGGTCCAAAGCAGCATTTTCTGTGATATCAAAGGAAGCTACTATATGACAAGTAACTTGCTCTAAAAAAAAAAAAGAAAAAAGAAAAGGTTATACAAAAGACCTTTGTGTATCTCCCAGGACAGCTCTGCATCAGGATGCTTCTACTACAGAAAGTTCTTCTGTAATAACACAAGAGAGCGAACATTGATTCTCCTTTAACTATGTGGTTACAAATGTTTTTAAGGCAATTAAAAAATGCCTAACATTTTACTATTTGCTTGCAAAAAATGCCAAATGTTCTACCATTTGATTGCACTAGTTCTGGCTGGATGCCTGAAGTTCACAGGGATGTCTCAAATCCAAGTGTTTAATAATCTCCTGGGTTATCTATTCCATATTTCAAACGCTCAAGCAGCAACATTTCCAGATTTATAAATAACACAATTGGATATCACTGTATGTATGCTTCCTACTTTAGAAATAGATCACCAATGTAGAGAATATATTTTCAATCTACTGCTTTCAAATATGGTATCAAAGACAGTTTCTCACTGTCATCAAGAAGTTATCTTTAATAACAGTAAGAAAGATATTATTTTTCCAGGCATATGGTCTCCATTTTAAGGCAAAGTAACAAACTTAGTCACACTTCTGGCTTTTAAGGATGGGTTTTTCAGATCTTACTGTTGGCCGGCTTTATTTCTACCGCAGACTGTAAGTTGTTGTTATTGATTTAAGTCAGGGAGTGAAATCAAGTAGTGCTGAATGTTTTTGGAAATTCCATCTATTCTCCAGTAAAATTCAGAATATGACTTAGGTTGTATATTCATGTATTGTCTCCTACTTTTGCTGTGAGCTAATTTAGTAACTGTTGTTCCACACCTATGTGATTTTAAGTATTTTTGTTTCCATAAGTATTGGCAATAGCTTTAAAACTCTCTCTTGCTGTCTCTGTTCCACTCAAAAAGTGAGAATTTTTCACCTAGTTCACTTGGGTATTTAATGAATCACCATTTCCCACTGCTCACTGCTTCCTATTTCAAGAACATGATCTAGCATTTGGATCCAACTACTCCTGTTTTTCAGAAACATTTTCATCTTAAGCCTCCATTCTTCACAAAAATCAAACTCAATGACAAAATGCTTCAAAAGTTAAATGCAGGACAGGACAAGCCATATCCTTACTGTCTTTAAATATAAAAGAATGGTTCATTAGCGTCTGAAATCTTCAGTCACAAATTCATTTCTGATGGTAACGCCTTACTCATCAAGCCTTCAAAATTGTCAAACTGGTGTTTTTATGCTGTGATCAATCTTATACTCAGCTCCCCAGAGAGACTCCTGTGCCCATAAGCAGGATTTGGATGCAGACCAAAAAACAACGTGTGGTGAAGTAGGACGCTCTGGCAAAGTGGAACAAAGCTATAGTCTCCAGAACAGGATGAATTGGCCAGTCAGGTTTATAAAGATTTCTTTAATAATATTACTTTTGGCTGAGTGTCAGTCACCTCTTCTTTCTTATTTTTTTCATAATACTCATTTTGGCAGAGCTCAGAAAATTCTTGGCACTCACAAAGATTCTTAAAGTGTTGCATTTTAAAAAGTTTCGAAACAATAAGCTGCCCCAGAAAGGATTAAGTTCCTCAATTTTTCTTCAGACGTATTCAAACTCTGAAGCAATTGAACACGGTGGAGGACAGAAGCTAAATAGCAGTGGCAATAACAGAGAAAAGTATCTTCAGATAATAATGTGAACCAGTTTTGAAGCATGCTTTATGTGATTTCTGCATTAGAGGGCATTTATTTCAATACCATTTAATTTATTTCACTTAATATATTAAAAATATTTAGAAAGGAATATTGATGAAGAAGGTTAGTGTCAGAATTTTTGTAATTTCAGACAACTTCCATTGCTGAAATACATACATATATAACAGCATATCAAAAAGAAAAAACAGGTTTTTAATGATTTTGATCTATAGAGAACAGTGATAGTTTACAGCAAAGGAGATCAGTGTAACTATAGATCTTATTAGATTTTTACTGTTCTACAATATGTAGAAAATTTGCAGTCATGTAGTCCAGTGGAATAAGGGAGATAAAGAAATTCAGAGTTCCCCAAAAATAGTGGATTTTTTTATTATTTTCTGAAAGCCATGGAAAAAAAAAATCTTCTTGAAAAGTTGATAGTACAATTTGTCAAAATAGCAGCACGTAGATGGACTCCACATCTGGCCCATGATTCTGTGTTTTTATGCATGTGCTTAACGACATGCACATCAGAAGTTTCTGCTGTACTTGTTAGTGCAACTTGCATACTTAACAGTGCACTAAGGGCTTGACTATTGCAAGGTCAAAACATTAATTCACGTTTAATGATTTTGGGAAGTCCTTCTCCATTTTTAAACCTCACAGACTTCAAAGATGAAGACTGTTATGAGCTGGTTCTCATAAATGACTGATCAAATGCCTGTTCCTGAAAGGGTATCTGTTGTTATTATTACTAGGCACAGCGGTAATAGTTCTGTTGGTACTTTCAGCCAGTATCTGACCAGGAGAAATGTACTTTAAAAAAAAAAAATCTTAAACAAGAAAGTTCATGGTTAACAACTCATTTGTAATATTGCACTGTGGGATAGACATTGATTTTTTTTTTTAAATGTACCTGTTATTTAAATATATGGTCTGTGTACGACTAGACCTTGACATACTGATAGGCTTTAAAAATGTATTATTCTACCATACATTAAAAATGGAGGGGCCAATTTTAAACAGTCCCTGAAGTGCTACTCATTTTAACATGTGCAAGAAAGTAATTAAAAATACAAGGTAATAGATGGCTCCGATTATATGTGTTTGCATTGGATTTAAATTATCTAGAATGCCAAGAACCACGAAACTGTATCCTAGAAGTGTCAATGCAACTTACTAATCTTTCTGAAGGTGGGAAGAATACCTCTTAAGATTACAGGCAACTTGGGAAGTTTTGTTTGATTTCTTAAAAACTGGGACTCTTATCACCCTGTGGGAAAATAAGAAGTTCCATAAAAATTATTTTCATTAAGGACTCTGCTAAAAGAGAGTAAGATCTCATTCTTTTTTTTGCAGTGTGTCTAGTGCTACCCAGTTGTTGCTCCACAGCTTAGCAATAACTGCATTCAGGGGTGTCAAAACGTAAAACTCTGCTCTTCAGAATCAAAGTTGCTCTATAAACATCGTGTTTGTGATTTATTTGGATGATTGTCCTAATGAAAGGAGGAAATGAGAATCTTTTTTTCTCATTTGTAGGTTTAAGTTAGAATTAATAAGCACTAAATCAGGAGAGAAAAAAAATAGTGATATGTATTCCTGAGTAAAAAGAAGGGTGTGTGTAGTGTAACAGTATGGACTATACAAGTACATTGGCCATTTATTTGCAGATGTAATTCCCAGCTTCTGTAATTGCAAATAAATTTGTCCTAAGGCCTTCTTCATCAAACTCTATCTTCAAGCAGGAGGATTGTCCTACTGCTGATGTAGGAACGCTGCTTCAGTATCACACTGTTCTGAGAAAACTTTGTTTTTTCCTAACCTGGCTTGTATTAGTGGCCAGTAAATATCAGTTTTGGTCTGTGCTAGCAGCATGCCCTATAGTAAACACGTCTCTATGATGTTTACCTGCATCGGGTATTTCCCAAGGACAAATGGCTGTTGTTGAGCCTAGTACCTAGGAATAAGCAAGGTAAGATTTCTTATTCGGTATTCGTGGGGAGATTCACCACCCAGACTATCCTAGACCCGTTACCTTTGTTAGATGGTAAGATGTCTTACTGAAAAAAGTCTCTGTTTCAATATGAGTTCATCTTCTTCAACATTTGTGACAGGAAACATAGAGCATTGCAGGCGGGGACCCAGCAGTGTTTCATACATGACATAAACACTTCCCTCTTTCTGTGAAAATATCTTTCCTGAGGCAGAAGAACTACATTTAGCTTTTTTTATAGCTTTCCTGCATTGGTGGCTTGTTGATAGACATCTCTATCTTTCTGTTATTTCCAGCTGAAAAATTCACAGTATAAAGCAAGAAGCATCCTTAGTCTCTTGCTGCATGACCTTACACTTTTTGCTATAGCATTTCATTCCCTTTCTATAACTTCACCTCTCAAAATGCTCCTTTTGCCAAGTATAATACTCCTTCTTGAATTTACGGTGCATCAGGAAATTATCAACATACTTCAAGTTTTTTTGTCAAGGTTATTAATGAAAATAATGTATAAGATTGTTCACAAGAGTGATCTTTGAAGAACCGTATCAGAAACAGCCCTCTAGCCGCAGCTGATGATGCAACCTTTGTTATCTACCACCCTACCCATCATAAAATTATTCTAATTATTCTCCACATTTCCTAAACCGGTATTTTCCTATGTGCCATAGTGCTTAATTCTGCACTGAGATCCAATACAATTTCCTTTTTCTAGAAAATAAGTTTTATAAAAACTTAGTCTGGCCAGCCAGTCTGTAACTTTTATTTTTTTTTATATACTACCCCCACATTTGTTCATTGTCAGAACATTAGCATATACACCCGGTTTTATAGTTGCGTAATAAAATCATATTGGGATGAATCCACCAAAATGAGTCAATTGAAGGTCTTCTGGCCAGAGTGCTAGGGCAACTATTCCTGAAAACTATGCAGGAGGATTTCATGCTTTCCAGGATTATGTGTTCCCAGCTGAATATAGATTATTTTAAGAATAGCAAGAAACTCATACTGCATAGGTTAAAATACCTATGAAGTGTTAAAACAATGAATTACAGGTATCTTGTCTCTTTGATGGCAGTTTCATTTTGACAATGAAAACTGACCTACACTGAGGTCCTCAAATTGACCAGCCAGTGGTCCAAAACATGTATTTGTGAACAGTTTTCAGGCAGGGAAATACATATTTGCAACACTTCTCCTGCTGAATAAATATGAAAGAAGGACCTGTGCCACTTGTTTGAAAATGATTTAGTCCTGCTTCCAGTGACAAAACTCCAGTTGACTTCCAACTGGGAGAAAAATTGGATTATATGGTATTTGTAGAGGTAAATTTCTTTATGATTTTCTTGTTTTCCTCAGTTATAAATGTAAACCTTCCTCTGTCATAAATACAACTGTTTCTTTTGCTCAGTCCTAACCAAAACCAAAGTCTCCTATTTATTGAATGGGTTCTTTCATTTTATGATCTTGCTCTTCTGCTTCAAAATTTAGGTATCTTTTGTTGGTTTTGATATCCTGGGTGGGAAAGAAAGCTCCAAGAACAGTCAGTTACTACCCCCATGAAGTCAGCAAAATCCAGAGTGTGCCCTTGCTTTCCCAGTTTTCCTTTCTTTCTGTCTAAAGTTTCTGGAATGCAAGGAATTTGGCATTGTTGAGGTCATTCTGGAAGTTATCATATCGTCCAAGGCAGCTCAAATCATTCCCTCTCTTCACAGTCTTTTTCTGGTCTACTAACACTTCTCAAAATCTGTATGAAAAACTCTATGTGATCTGAAAGTGTTCATCTGGGGACTGGGAAAAAGTGCTGCAGAGTGAGGGAAGGGAGACAAGGGTCAAAGTAAGCTTTTTAAAGATTCTTACATTTTATTCTCAGAGTTGCTAAAAGTTTAACATCAAATAAGAGGTAGACATTTTGAGATATTGTACGCAGCTGAGCTTTCTTCTTCAAGAAAGGAGATGGAATCAGGAATCAAATGTACAACAATCTTCAGGGATTATCATACACACTGGTAATGGAAACTATTGAGATCCTACTGAGTTGCTGCTTGTAGCTCACTGTACAACTTTCTAAAGTCATTTGGTGGAAAAAAGATGGAAGATGACAGCCAGAGAGGTTATGGAGTCTCTGTAGAGATATTAAAAACTTGGACATAGCCCTAGAGACCTGCTCTAATTGACCCTGCTTGAGCAGAAGTGTTGACCTGAGGAGGTCTGTCCAACTTCAGTGACTCTATGAATCATTGGTAACCAGTAAATATGACCCTTTCTCACAAGAAAATCAAGGCTGTATAAAAAAAAACTTATAGAATGGCTAACCTCATAACCTCCTTATCTGACTAGTATCTAAGTTTTCATACCAATGCATGTCAATTTCCAAAATCCATATCTGAATCTGAGTTCAGTATTTTTGACAGTCTCTCTTGCATTGTTGGCATTTTTAAAATACTGTCTTGTTTTACATTTCACAAGGTCAGGCGATACATACTAATGAGCCACCAAGGTTGGTGTGAACTTGACAAAGACCAAGTTTGGATGTATGGGCTAGCAGATCCAACTGCTGTTCTCTGCTCTCCTTGGTTATGGGTATGCTGTCATGAAATTGAGAGCCTTGGAAGGTCATTTGTCTCTTCTGAGAATGGAAGGTAGAAAAGACATGGTCATTTGAAGCCTATCTGAAGCTATGCCTAGTAAACAACATAGCTTTGGGACTCTGGGAACTGGACCAGGGAGTGGAAAATAATTTGTTTGGTTTGGGAGGGTTAGTGAGTGATGAATGAGGAAAAAGTGAGACGGCATCTAAAATTTGTCAGTCATTTATGAAAAACACAAAACCTTCTTGGTTTGGTTTTGTTTGTTGGGGGTATTTTTGCTTTGTTTTTGTTTCAATACTCTGCTGAGAGAGCTTTATTCGGAATCACACCATTAGAACATATTTCAGTATTTACTTTTCCACTTAGCCATCGTTCTTTTTGTTACTTATTTTTAGTATGTTATTAGCTATCTTTTGGTATAGTGACGTGCTGTGTGTTGAA
>JAVSBS010000456.1:0-64553 GCA_033124195.1 Coracias cyanogaster | reverse complement strand
TGAAGTGCTGTGTGTTGAATATTATCCGTCTCAACCTTACTTGGAAAGAGTGAAACTTCGGTCTGCAGAGAGAAGGAGGGGTTTTAAGCTATGTTCTGTGAAATGAGTCTCATAAGGGATTTTGAATCCCAGAAAGTCTTTCTGCAGTAAAACTTCCACTGATTTCAACAGGTGTTTTCTTTTCATATGCATTGAGAAATGCCTTATACAATTCAAATCTGGTAAATTAACGGCAGCCATATACCTATTATATGACATTATAGGAAACACTCAAGTAGAGCGTGTTCTTTAACACAGGTTTATTGAATCCTTAATTTCATAAAAGAAGCAGAGAGGATTACTGGACTTCTTGATGTACAATTTCAGTTCCTGGAGTTACCCCTACTTTGCTGAATTGGCTTCCAAAGAGAGACAGAAATATGGTGAAATGAAAAGTGCTGTAGGTGAGGCTTAAACTGATATGTAATTACAGTTCTAGTTGCCCCGAGGACTCTAAGAGTGAAGAAAACTTGGAGAGATCATGTGTGTATATATATTACATTTGTGACACAGAGCCTACTGTATGGTCCAAGGAAATAAATTTACAGCTTTTAGTAAAGCGTCAATGGGACTAACAGGACTTTGTGCAAATTAGCTCATACAAGGTGTGTTCCTCTCTGTCCAACAGTCAATTGTTTACCAGGGGCTCTGCCAGTGCAGACATGAAGCTTTTTTACTGAGCATGGTTTAAGCACTGTACCTTTATGGGAGAGAAAAATAATGGTTTAGGGTGTTTTAATTTTCTGACAAGACTTTTTTAATCAAGGGCATGAGAAAAGTGAGAAAGTAAGGCTCATATAGATTTCATGTTGAAAATTCGGCTTTTTTTTCCCTTAGGAGAGCTCTAGCACAACTCTGTAAACAACCTCAGTGGAAACACAAGTGGAAACCAGGGCACTTCTCAAATAACATGCCTCAGTTCAGCTTTTTTTCTTCCTTCCTTTTGCCCAGCCTGTACTTTGACAGATAGCTAACTCTGACAAGTACACTCCTGTGGTGTGGAGGTACAGGTCTGACATTTTGTAAAGGATTATACTGCACCATCTAAGTGTTCAAGTCATTAAGGGAGGAAAAGCTATTTTTGTTATCATTTCCATTTTCCTTGCATTAATTCCGATGGGTTTTCTGTAACATTGGAGGTGCTTACATCATGCTGTGCTGAGAACAGGCAGTCTCCATGAACTAATCTCTCACCACCCGCATGCAACTCAGGAACTGATCAACACTTCCCGGCTCAAAGCACCTTCAGACTTCATTTCCACACTTCTTCTGGAGTTTTGGCTTACTCTACGAGTGCCTAAGTGTGCTTTGACAGTAAGGCAGTATTTGCATTAATTGTCCTCTGGAGTGGTTTGAGGCTACAACATGAGAGGGTGAAAGCTGCAAGACAAACAGAAAACCTCAAAATACCATTGGCTCTTGAGAAAAAGCAAAGCATCAAAGAGCAAAACCACAAGTAGGGATCCAAAGTGCATAGCAAGGCTGTACTGTCTGTGTCTCTGAGTGAAATATTGCAGTGTTTTACCTCAACTTCCAGAAAAAATGTACATCTGACCATGAGCTGCAAAGGTTTACAGAGGAGTGCAAATTAATTCTGAGCAAGTGAGCTCCAGAGTCAAGGAGGAGAGTGAAATTAGTTTACTGAGTTAATTAGCTGAGAAAAGCAGGTATGTCAGCATGGTAAGATGTCTCTCTTGCTCTGGGCATTCTGGCTCCTACTTTTCTATCTTTTTATGCACCGTTCTCCTTAGGTTTGAATTGAATCACCAGTCTTGATGTATAGGAAAGCTTGCCTGGCTGTGATAGACTTATAGGAAAAAAAAAAATTTTTTTTTCTTCGTTTTAGGATCAATACATTCCCACAAGGAGGATTGGCAGGTGTCTGGCATTCACAGAAGTACTGTTCTTTGAAACTGAACCACTGTGTTCTGACAAACCTCCATCTTAGGAAAGGTTGTTTTGATACTAAATTCTCTGTTTAATTAAGAACCAGAAGAAATAAGAGGACCTTCTCAGTGACCTGATAAACTTTACAGACCAGGTCTGTCCTTAACCCTGGAGTAGAAATAATCTACCTCATTTGTAGTTCTTCTGCGACTTCTCCACAGGAAATTTTTACATCACGTTTCTTTGTAGAAGCTTTGTTAATAGACCTAACCAAGAATGCATTTCCCTTTGCAATGTTTCAAATCTGTGAAAAGGCCTTTCAGACTCCCAAGAACTGTTTCTATTGTAAGTCTGCATATGCTTTCCTTCAGTGAGGAACTCACATTTCAAACATATTTCTGAGAGGAACTAGGGGCTGTCGTATCCCAAGGGGTCAATGGACAGAAGTATCTATCTAGACCAAATTGCTTCTAAAGCTTACTTGATGACGGAAAAGGAATGGCTTACTATTGAGAGGCTTTGAATGTCTTCACAACTGCCTCTTCAGTAACCGGTCAGAATTGATGACTCTTTCAGACATCTGACTTTCCGGGAAAATGTCAGTATCTGAAATAAAATGATGGTACTTAGCCCTCAGCCCTATTCTTTCAGAAGCAAAATACTATATTTCCATTTCTTTAGCATGGAAGAATTTGACATTTTCTATATGGGTCTGATGACCCTTGCTTACTTGTATATGAATGTCTGAGTGCACAAACTCAAGAATAGCCCAGCATAGAAAGGAATTAAGGACTGAAATTGTCAGGATAGATTTAAGTCTTTCTCAGTGGAATACTTCCCAGATATACATATCGTATGTGCTGCTGATAATCAAGTGAAAGCAAGAAACAGACAGAAGGAAAAACACTTTAGAAAGGAACTGATCTTGCAAAAATAGGACTAATTTGTTTCATGGATTAGGTCCATAAGCACAAACACTTCATGGAGGGACACCTGATCCGAAAGTCTTTCCTTGCTTACCTGTTCCAAGTATTTTTTTATTTATATTTGAGGTGGAGGGATTTTTTTTTATTATTATTTTTTTGTTAGAGATTTTTATAAATTTCTTTTATGCTCTCGGAGGCTTTGACTTTCTTAAAATTGAAAGACTTTCCATAAAATTTCACATTTTTACTTCTCTTTTTCTTATGCCTTATGCCTCTTTCCATTTCCCCCCCTTTCCTCCTCTTCTTGCCTTCAGCTGTTCTTCTGATTTCCTTCTTTCTTTTGCTTTTCTGCTCTTAATTGCTGCTTTTGGAAAGCTGAAGTGAAAACCTGAAAAATATCCCTTCTATAGCAATAACAGACATTATCTGCAATATCTCTTCACACCTATCAAGAACTTATGGAAAGAAGGCTCTTTTTTTCTCTTCTTTACTTTAAACTGTGCTTTAAACAACCTGAGACTGCATCGTTGTGCTCTCAGGCAAAATGTCTTGAGGTGAAGTCAGTAAGTGCTGTGACAAGGCATCACTAGGGCTCTGTAATGCGATAACACGGTACCAATTAGCAAATCTCATTGGATACAACTGGAGAAAATGCCAATTATAGGATAATATAGGTTAATTTATTAAACTCCAATAATTCTAAAGTGTTTCAACTATATATCTTATATTTTAAAGTACTTAAAGTAATGTGGCAGTACTAGCAAGAAGATAAAAGGGACCAATATTAACATTTGTGAGGTTGTCTATTTTTTTTTTTTTAGGAATACAAAATAGGTGAGCTTAAATTGGATCAGAGCGATTGGAGTTACACTGATCCTGTAGTATGATTAGTGCCTTCTGCCACCGAGTGCTCAGATTCCCAAGGCAAGCTGTCATGGTCTTGCAGGAGTGACCACTAAATGAACATTTCCTTAGGCTAGTTCAGCTTATGCTGGACTCATGATAAGTAATATGCTTAGCCTGAGGGGAAAGTAGGAGGAATGAGCTTGTTTGGATAGATTTTGCTACTTCACAACAGCTTTACCCCTTCCATGGTCTCCCTCCTGCTAGTCCTTTGCATGCTGTCTGCACATATATCAACACATTCAGGCTGGGAAGAAATGTTCATGCATGTTGGCAAGACTCTGTATGCTCACATGCATGTTTTCTGCCTTTTCCAGTGCGCATGATCTCTAAGGTGCCTTCCAACCCAAACCATTCTGTGATTCTTAAGATACACATTTTCTCTAGCCGATGATCAAGCTTCATTTGATGATGCAACACTGGATGGAGGAGTTTCATAAGGAACCTAGGGGAATTGTAAAATTCTCTGGGAGAATAATGAAAACCTTAAAGAATGATAAAAGCCCCAGTCATCTGTACCCTGACTCTGTAACATTGTTATGCTGTTTATCCAGAAAGGACAAAAACACCTATGCAGAGAGAAGGAAAAAAATGGATCTGCTTTTTACCCCAGATCCTCATGTCAAGATCTTGATTCAGCAGTGCAATAATTCAGCAATAAGTTGGGAATTCTAACAGGTTTTCAACTGAGACAGATTAAAACTTGAAAATACTAACAGATACTTCCACATTAAAATTTTGTCATTGTGCTTTAGTGAATGTATGCATTTCAAACTACAAGAGAAGTACAAGATATGGACATCATAGCTTTGAATGCACTGGATAGGGCATTTGTTGTAAAGATACAAAATATAAAGGGAATTAGTGGAGAGAAAATAGCGTATTATCTGCTGATGAAAGTTTAACCTCCAAATTAAGCACGAAGTAGGATGACTAAATCATGTGTCTTCACTGTGGAGCGTGGGACAAAATCAGGAAGCCTATTAGCTTTTTTTCCTGGAAATTTGGTTAGTGGCAGATGATTTAAGTCTCTAAAAATGGACAGATAAAGTTAAATATTAATAGAGAGGAGCTTGGCATAGAGGAAGGAAGAAGGACATCAGGAAGCTCAGGCAAATTTGGATGATCTTTTAAAAAGCATCAGAATTTTGGAGACTTATCTGAATCAAATGATGAGTTCATCTACCTTTATCCTTATTACTTTATCCCTTGACTTGGCAGTTATTCCTACATATAGCTTCTAAGCTGGCACACATCAGTATTTCATCTTTTATTCCAAACAATGCAGGAATTATTTTACATCCTTTCCATGTGTTCTGTATTAGTATCTTGAAAGCAAAGGGACCGACCTCCCAGCATTTCCTGCTCAGAAAGCCTTCTGTTCTAAATGTCTAGAGAATATCTGAAAATATTTGTTTATAAACACATTTTTAGAACTTAGCTGCATATTCAGAGCCAGGCTGCACGTGAAGGACATTTACAGTTGTCCATATAGCCAGAACTGGAATGTGAGTTGTTTATTACAGAAAGAAAGGTCTTGAAGAGCCAAATAAAAAGAGAACTGTGAGTTTGATAAAGTTTTGTTTAGTCGAAGTTCTAAATAAATTCCTGAAGATTTTTTCTTGCTCTCAGCTACTTGACGCCTTTTGATCATTTACAGATGGCTCATGTGGGACTGTTATGAGTTCCAAGAGCAAACCTCCTGCAGACTTCCAAGCCGCTTCATGCTAACGCCTTACTACAGCCCAGTTAATCCAAACAATAAGCAATAAATCAGATACTTCAAGCTGTTCTACTACCATTTTGCAGAATGCAACCCCACCCTTCAGGACCAAGGGCTGAGGCTCAGTTAGGAAATAAAAAAATAAGTGTGATCTGTGTGATGGCATTGCTCTGAAGATTAATAACTCAAGTTTTCTTGATACTTTGGCCTTTTTTTGAACCACATAGCTGCTGTGCTTTAAAATTCACTGTCTAACCTGAACTGCCAATCTCCACATATTTTTCAATATAACAGAGAAGTAAAGGAAAGATTATGCCTTTTTATTTAGAGATATATCAAACTCAGACAGAAAAAAGATACTTATAAGAAAGCAGTTGAAATTTTAAAACAGGTATGTGTACATTAAAGACAATTTGTCTGAATTGTAATTGTAGGATTCTGTATTTGGCATCTTCTAGTCATACACAGGTGGAATAAAAGGATTTATTTTTGTTTTATTTTTTTAGATATAGTCTTGGGATCTTATGTCATTTTTTTGTTGTTATAAAAGCAAAATCACTTGTAGATGGGCTTGCTGGGAAGAAGCAAGCTTTCTTAAAGCAGTAAAGATTTAATTTTTTTTCCCTTCCTGTAAAACACCTCAGTAGGGCTACATTGTCAGAGTTTTTTTTCTCCATAAAGAGATATTTGAATCTGGTTAGAACAGGAGAAAAAAAAAAAAACCCACAGATTTTCAGTTATTCTAATCTGCATGATCTTTAAAACCACACCATCATAACTACAAGAAAAACTCAGCTATGTTATGAGGAAAGATGTCAGTATACTTTGCTTTTGTGTTCAAATACTTTACATCTTTTTGCAGGGAATGACTCCTCATTTAAGAAAACTCAATCTGGCCAGTAAGCATGTCTGTATTTTTGTGAGGATGTGCCTAGACTTACCATTCCCACCTCACTTTTTGATTATAAAATGTATTGTCACTTTTCAGCACGGTTTTCTGCTGTATTTCAGTGATTACAGACTTTTTTCTTCCCATCTGTTTAAAGAACTGCTGTGCTTTTTTTGTCAGATAAATTACAGAGCTGCACAGTATTTAATTTTTTTTTTTTTTTTCCATTTAGAAATTATGATGACTTGGAATTTCTTCAGCTGTAGCCTTCTTTCTGTCTTACGTGGACATCCTAATACTCAGCAGACAGTTGTTATCAGGGCTTCCAGCATAAGTTATTTTATCCAGCCTGGCAAAAACACAGCTGAATATCAAAAGGATATTAACATTTCAGTTTGCCAAGAGTGGCAGATCCGATTCAAAGCTGGCCCAGAAGACTGCAAATAATGGCCTGTTAAAGAAAGGTGACAGATTATTTCATGCTGCGTTTCATGTGCTGTCTAAAAGCATGCTGTGAGACCTGGCTAAAGCTCTACAGAGGAAAATGCATTGTATGGCAATATTCAGCTAACAAAAAGAGAGGGACAGAGATGCGTACAAATCTCAGTGCATTCCTTTGGTCCAAATTCATAGGCTGGGATAATAATTAGGAAGGATTTTGGCCTCTCTTTTGGCTCTCAAGTGGCTTGCAATCACACTGTAAGGCCAGGCAATGTCTTCATTCAGGCTTGCTGAATAAGTTCTGTGAATAATTTGCAGCTTCTTGCTTGTTCACAAGCACTTCACCAGTCACAAGGATTTGATATGCAAGCTGTTTCCTTTGGAAGCACAGGTCACAGAGTGTGTCTTCTCCCTTGATGGATCAGAGTGAAGGTTTGGATGCATATTGTTTCTGATGATGAATTTAATACCTTTTTTTCCATTTGAAGACACTTGCATTTCTCAACAGAACATGGCTCTATCAACGTTTTTCTGATCAGTTAGTGCTGAATCTCTGAAAAAATAATTATCTAAAGGAAAATGCAAACCATATGCCTGTACCTATCTCTATAAAATGACATGCACATACAAATATCCAGGAAGTACTGCAGCCCATAGGGGCCCTATTTAGACTAAATTAAACATATTTTGGATCCCATCATTCTTGGAAGGCAGTGCACTGGTCTAATACACTAGTCCAGACTATTAATGGAAAATATCTTTTTCCAGCGTGCGTGCCAAAAACCACACTTAGTGGAGCTGTAGAGAGGAAACTCGAGAGTGGGTGATGCATGCTATTTCCTATCTTGAGTCTGCCTGTCTGCTCTTGCATCTCCAATAAATCTGAGCAGCAAAACTTTGTGCTGTAATAAACTCCTTACATCAGTCTTACAGGGGGATGGGGTAACTTGAGCAGGATCTTTGCAGTTCAAAAAGAAGTAAATGCATCTTCTTGGTAATGGGAATCAGATTCCTTGCTCTGAGTGGGAGGCACTCTTTCCTTCAGTGCTTCCTGTGACTGATGCAATTTGTAACCTTCCTCCTTTAAGCCTAGTGCCAATTTCTTGTCCCATTTTAGCTTTTCAAACTCCAAGTGGGTGCATTCACTTGAGAAATGTGAGGAAGGTTGTGCGTCTTTAGCCAGGGTTCAAGGTGTCTTGGCTGCCACGTTTGGTGTAATTTTCAGTGTCGTTCAACGCACATTTATTGGTGGGTGAATTTGCACGACAATTTCTATTTGCTTTGATCAAACCTCCTCAGCTTATGGGCAAGACATTGGAAGATGTGACTAGAGCAGATGAGATGCAGACGAGAATGTGGTGGGTATTAACAGCCATGTGTTGAAAAGGTGTGAGCTACGTGATCACTATAAGGGAAAATCTGGGCCTCTGGAAAGGCAGAGTGGTACTGAGTCAGGATGGTGCTAAACCTTCCTTGTGCTTTCTCCTTACTGTTGTTTCTGTTGCTACTGATTGGCATTTCCTACTGTGGTTCTTTCAGGAAGCAAAGTCCATGAGTGAGAGCTGCTGTTCTTGCTCTCTGCTGTGGCCTCAGGCTACTGAGACAAGAAGTTACAAATCCTCTGTCTGTGGCACAGTTGAGTTCCAGTCAGTTACGCTGTGGTTACCAGCAAGAGGCTTGCCCAAGGCATAGGCATCAGCCGAGCTAAGAGGCACTCTATGTATCTCAGCCTAGGAGGGAGAAGAGGAAGGCAGTGAGGTTCAGGGAACATAGCTGGCAGTGATCTCCTGGGTGCCAAACTGCAGACACTGAAATTGTAAAGTGTTAACAAAGAACAAGTCAGATTTTCAAACATGCTTGTATTTAGCAAAGTGTGAAGGGACACATTTGTCATTTATTGAAATTTTAGTCCTGGGGCCCTTTTTTTTAAGCAATCTTTTATTGAAGTTGTTGTTGCAATAAGTAATCCTTTCAAAAGCATGTTTGTGAGCGTTTTTGTAGGTCATGGAATAGCCAGTAATGAAAATATTTGAAAGAAACCCCACATTTTTCTTGCAGTGTTTTCCCATTATTGAAGCTCGATCATTTTCAAATTATTATGAATAAAACAACAAACAGAAAAATGAAATAAACTTCCTAGCTTTGCTTGGGAAGAGGGTCAGCTATTCACAAGGCAAGTAAGGTCCCTGGATGCAGGTTTTTCATGTGCATGAAAATCTAGTCTTGGAAAACCATTGGACTTTGTTAATCTCTGAGAACTGTTGTTGATGTCTCTTTTAATATAAATTGAGAGATGTTTTTACTAAGTCAGCAACTGATCACTACATTCTCACAACTGCCTATGCTCACTCATGCAGGTTTCCCAATGTCATAGACAAACAAATCTTTTTGCAGTACTTTTCAGATTCTGCTGTCTTGTTCCAAGCTTAAACTGAGTTCAAACAGCTACCGAAACATTTCCAGCTGAGAGAGAGGAAGCTGTAATAGCTCACCCTATGATGGGCTGGATACGCCATTCCCCTTTGAGTTGCAGGAGGAAGAACCTACAATAATACTTGCTTCAAGTTATGGTTGTTAACAGGCTTGTTCTCAGGGAACTCTTCCGTGTGGGGAAGAGAATTCAGAGAGGGTGCTGAGAATGCCAGCTTTGTAATTCATTGCATATGTGAGGTCTCTAAGAAAAAGGTTGCAGTCAGTGGATAAATGGATATTGTTTTCCTCCACAGAGTAGTAAGAATTCGTGTGTTTTCACTTCAGAGAGATGATTATAGTTAAGGCAATAGTTTAATCCTTCTCTGACTGGCAAATAACATTTCTTGTTTCACCTTTGCAAGAGAGATTGGATACTTTCATCAAGTTTTTTCCTCATTAATTAAGGAATTGCTTAGGACAGTAGTCTTCACAAGCTCTTTTCCGTATATCCGAAACGATGACAAATGATGCTCTAGGAAAATAAATCCTTGAGATGTAGACAGGCATTTTACCTTGTCTGTTTAGTACATAGCACTTGATGCAGTGGCACAGGTTTAAGAGAGAGGTTCTGGTTTGCAGAAACATTTGGGCTTATTCTTTACCGTGAGCCATGAAGAACACAGCTTGTTACGGGTCCCAGATGAGGTGCACACCTGGCTGTTGCAAAAAGCCTCTGCTAACTTACAGTGAGCCACTTTGCAGTTTGTTGTATTTAGACATTAGCCGGTTCTGGAGACACTGAAGTACCTCAACTCTGCACAGGGATTCACACCTAGCAGATATCCAAATATTTCAAGGGTATAGATTGTTCTGCTGTCCAACAATATGGTGACACAGGGCCATGGTGGTGCATTCTCTCCACTTCCCTCTTCCAGAGCTCCTCACTTGACTGCTGAAAGCAGCACGTGTGATGTTTCGTCTCTCCCTTCTTATCCCTGCCCTGTGCCCCAAGGTTGTGATGCAGGAGGAAATGATTTTCAATGATACTGAGTAAAATCAGATGTGGGAGCCACTCAGTCACCTATATAAAGCCACCCAGTGCTGTGCTTACCAGAGTTATTTCTCAGTCTGTAACTGCACTTAACCCAAGCGATTTGAGTGTACGTGTCTGTGAGTTTTGGACTCACACAATAGGCGAGGTAACGAGCTAAATAAATTTTGCAGAGTAAACTGGTATGTGCTCATGAGTCAAATTAAATGGAATGGGAGTTAGGGGTGTGTTTCATTAGGGGGAAAGAGCCCCAGTTCTCAGGAGTGGTGTGCAGAGAGCAAAGTGAATACACTTCTATGTACTGTTGTAAGAGGCTGCTGGAGAATGAGAGTTGCCATAGCAATACAGAAAAATTTTAAACAGCTAATACTTCCTATATGGCTGAATAGAGTGGGCTGAGTAGCAGAATCTGAAATCATCACCTTTAGCACAACTAAGTTAATTTTAAATGCATTTATTAAATATATTTGGTTTTTTTATGTCACGCTGGATACTCTACAGAACCTCAAAGTGCTGCACCAGTGTAATGTGTAATCTGAAACAGCAGGACGCAAAGGCAGACACATTTAAGTGGAGTGATGACAGCTGAGTACCACAACATAAGATGATTCGAACCTTGGTGAAGGACCAAGTATGACAGGAAGACAACTGCCAAGTGATGTTGTGTCCGTTTGGAGGAGATAAAGACTTTGATTTTGACAGTCCCTTCTGCAGCCAGACTCCACTGTAAACTGCATATTATAGAAGGGTGAAAAAAACTTGTGAGGAAACTTACCGCTTCCTCTAAAGCACCCACTGTATCACTTTGACGTTTTTTTTTCCTTGATCCATCCTATACCAGTCTTCTGCCACTGACAATGCCATTATTGGATGCTTTCAGAAGCTATAAAGAGAGAGCAAGGAGATGGTGCTCCATTCTCTGGTACACCTCTCCAGGAGCTAACTTCTCAGGAAAACTGTATAGTTGCTATGTTTATGAGCTGTCATGTTTGGGGGAAAAGGGGAGGTGTATTGTTGTTATTATTATTATTATTGGTGTGCTTAAAATCATGAGACCCTTTTACAGTTCACTTTTAGATTGAAGTGAGATTCAGATTGAGTGAGATTGTAGTTTTGGATTATCGACAAGATTTGTCTTACCATTATTAACTGGTTTTTTTTGATAATTCATGGCTGCATTGAACATTATCTGTCTCAGAACAGATCCTTCTAGGGTTTGTGACAAAAAATGTTTCATCATTAGCGAAAACTGAATATCTAACCCACTTTGCACCTTTAAACATCACTGTTCACAAGCAGATGCTCTCCTTTTTCCATTCACATGAAGCAATGTGAATGTGGGATCTTGTCTAAAGGGTTTTGAACACAAAACTTTCAAAAATTTGACTCAGTACTTACATCCAACATCAATTCCTATAAAACCTGGAGATTTTTCTATACCTTTTTGGTTTTTTTTTTTTTCCAGCTTGGGAAAATAAAGTTGTTTCCTTGCTGAGGATAATAGTTTTCCTTCATGATTAAGAACTGTCACAAGTAGTCTTTATCCACATTTCTCCTATAAGCACATCCAAAACATGCCAAATACTTAGGTCCAGCTTTTCTGAGCCTTCAGCCTTGGTGCTGTGTTCAGCCACAGAGACATTATTCCAGGCACAGCAGAGTTAGCAGGCTTAAAAGTCTCACAACAAACACATTGTTCTGAATTGTTTGTTACAACATCACACTGTCTTCCATGCTGACAGAGGTTATTTCATTTTTGCTGAATACTGTGCAAAGTAATGAATCCAGCTATGGACTTGCAAAGCTACATTATACAGTCACCCAAGGGGGTTCTCCTTGTCCTTGCTGTGCACACAGAATTGTGCAGTCTAGCAAGTAACTTGTATGTGGCTGCATATTTTATTTTTTCCTCTAAACACTGCGCTGTCAAAACCTATCTGTCCTGGCACGTGGAGGACCTGTGTGTCAAGTTATAATGAAATCCCTTTGAATAAGAATATGGGGCTTTAATGGCATCCTTTTTTAAGTTTCCTTTTTTTTTTTTTTTTTTTTAAATAATCTTAATTGCTTTTGGTAGCACATGATGTCTTATAGGTGCTGCCCACAACCTTAAGTGCAGGCAGGCTCATGGCTAGCTGGATGCTTCAGTAATCGATGGCAGCTCTCTCCATTTGTAAGGTGAAATGCCTGCATAGCTGGGCCTCATGGTTGGTGTCTTTCAAGAGAAATCCTGTTGTTTTTATAAGCCACACATTTCTGCAGCATCGTCCATAAGCTATGGTATGGTTTTCCTTGTCAATAATCACCATAGATCTGCACCTTATCCTTGTGGGTGTCATCTCTGTTTAATATTGCTGTCTTTAAAGTATTTCTAGTTTTTTAATTGTAGCTTCCCTTTGAGATGGTTTCATGACACATTACAGAAGTTGAATTTTTACTGAATGAGCATTTTTGTCTTGATGGTCCCCCGAATAGTGATAACAGAGAGACTGAGGGGGAAACGAGCTGTCAGTAGATGTGAAATTTCACAATGTGAGTAGATTCAGTTCCCTGTCCTTGTTATATCTTTGGGAGTGTCAGGAATAAGATACTACAAATTCACTACAATGAGATAGATATAGATAAAAAAGATGGGTAAGAAGGAACTAAGGATCTGTCCCCATTTCTGATTGGAACCAAAAATCTAGAGACGATTAGATCATGCTTCTCATCTTTACCATTCTGATGCCCATCAGCTGCATTTTCTCAAATGAGTAAATAAAGCTTCTAACCCCTCTAAATTTTTGAGAAATTTAGTATAACTGGTGACAAGATTTCAGAGGATTAGGCAGCCAAAGTGCTATGTCTTTCAATAAGACAGAAATCCTTAGGAATACATTCTTCCTCCGGTATTAGCAGACTTCTCTTTTTTGGTCTTGCTTCCTGCGTTCCCACTCATACAGCAAGGTATGTATCGACAACAAATAATAATATTGTCAGGTCTGACTAGCTTGTCTTGATTCTACTCCTATTCGTGCTTTCTCCTACTGTAGTGCTGAGGCATGCTGAAATAGCAAGTATTAATAATCTTCTAGTCACTTCCTGCAAATCCTCCCTTCCCTGCCACATCCCCAGAGGGATAGCTTGAGGACTAACTAGAAAGAAGCTGAGCTTTACAACATGCAGGAGATGTCCTCAGAAATTTAGTGGTATACCCTCAGGAGTGCAACAGCAGAACACAGAAGCATGAGGGTGGCTTTAGAAAGTGTCTGTGAACATCTGCTGCTAAGCTAACCCAGATGCTTGGGCCCCAGTGTCAATTATCTGAGTTTATGCCATAGTCCAGGCATGTCACAGATCCCTTTTTAAAAGGGGGCTTCAGTTCTGAAGTGATGTCAGAGTATTAGTAACTTTATGATCTCAGCCTGCTAGCTTTTGCCCAAATCCGGAAGAATCTCTGTAGATGGATGAATGATAAAATGCTATTTTAGGCACAAAAAGCTACAAAACCATCGTATTGCTTCTACTGTATAAGTTCTACTTCAAAATTGTTATAAAATAGAGAAGCTAGGAACACTGATTGCTTATGTAATATCTTACAAATTTCCTGTTCCTGAAAGGTTGTGTAGAAAATACTGCCACTTGCAGACATATCCCATTAGAAGGTTTAACTGGAAATTGCATGTGGTTTTATAAATCTGGTCTTTTTACTCCCCAGAATTAGCGCAGGTAACAGAAGTTTTGCTTCTTATTTATGAATCTTCCTGTAAGAACTCAAATAGGAGAGATCCCATCTAATAACACATTTGGCACAGTTCTGAGGAAATGGATATCAGAAAAGCCTCACTAAAAAATTAAAATAATACTTCCTCTGCGCCAAAGCCCTACCACCATGGACAAAAACAGAGAGAAAAGGCGGCAGAATGCAATAGATGTGAAATGTGAGGGTCTTTCAGAAGGCACTGTCAAGAAATAAAAGAACACATTTATATTTCATAATGTGGTTCCCAATCACAAAAGAAAATGCATAAAATTAAGCAATTCCCTATAGACATTCTGTATGATAGCACTGCTTTAATAATTAAACCAGTTTTTTTTAAAAGAACCCAATGCACAACGCCCTCCTTCCTTCCGAATGCATTACCCTGACTGACTGGGAGAACTCCATGTGAAGCACTTCGATGGCATAGTAGCAGCTGGTTTATTTTTATTTTGTTTTAACTGCAGTTTCCTTCTCTCTTCTTTCTCTTCTCACCCTGGATTTCATGAGATGATCTGACTGACAGCCTTTGAAAGTCACAGTCCCAGTAATTTGGCATTTCTCAGAAGCATGAAGGCAGGCGGAAGGGAAGCCAAGTGAAAGATCCCGGGATTTCTTTAAGCAACTGCTCTCCTTCTATAGTTATGGTAGGTCACGTGGAAAACTGGGCACCTTAAACAAGCGGTTTAGGCACATGAGACTTTGCCCACTCAGATCCGATTAAAAATAATAGCAACGGTGCATCAAAATGGCTGTTTTTAAAGTGTATGCTTTCTATATGGACCAGAGTTGAAAGGCCAGCAAAATATACCACAAGCGCATCACTGTAAGCAGAAGAAGGTGCTGGCATTTGGGTTACAGTTTGGGGCCTCTGGTAAATCAAAAAGTTCCTTTCTCAGAAGGCCTATGAGAAAAATTGTCTCTCCAAGTGTCAGAAAAGGATTGGTTAAGGGTAGAGATTATTTTGTTGTTGTTATTTAATCCATTGAGCACTGGTAGATAAATTTGGCAGTAAAAATATTTTCTGTGGTTGCTTTGTGAGACATCCTGGGTGGTTGTTTGCTTTTTTTCTGCACAGACAGAAGAGCTGTATCCAGTTAAAGCTTCACAAAGCTTGGTAGGAATATGCAAAGAATGTGAGTGAATAAGCAGTGTTTTTTGATCATCTCTAATTAAGTAATTGTGACTTCACCAGAAAAAAATGTTTACAAGAATGTGGCAAATGTTATAATTCATACATACAAAGGAATTTATTTTCTCAGTGAAAATAAACAAATCTTGTTAAGAATATAAACACCTTTTGGTCTTTGAACTTCCACATTGGGAATTTACTTCTCAAATGATATTTTAACACTACGGCTTTGCTGTGGAGGAAAACAGTAACTTAGGGATAGATAATCCCTTTTGTTATTATGTGGGTGGAAAAGTAAACTTCCTTAATTTGAGGAGGTGAAGGAGTCACCTCCACAGCTCCTTTTCTGTCTTAAAATACTGTCTCTGAGCAACGGGGAAGGCACCAAGTATCCTCATATGTTTTCTGTTAGGCTCTCTAAGTTACTGAAGAAGGAGCCTTGAGAGCTGATGTGGAACGTGAAGTGCAGAAATTCATGACATTTTCCCCCATTATTTATATAATGCAAAAGCCAGGATCACTGAAACTGAATGAATAGATTGCCACTCAGACTGCTTGCTAGTACATTGGCACTCGGCCCCAAAAGGAAAACTGTGATGGAGAAAAGCAGAATCATGTCTCCTTTACAATGCTACCTAAAAAAAGCAGATGTTACCCGTTTTCCCTTTTCTTACTTTGTGCCAGTTCAACTTTCTGCCTAAACAATATGACGGTACATCCAAATTCCTTGTCAGGCCCAGCTACAGTTCTTGGGATTTATTTTTCATGTATTGGAAAACCCATATCTGGGGATAGATTTCCAAGATACCCTTCTGCCTTTCAATCAATATGCAAATTATTATACTACCCTTAGTGTATTGGAGAAGCCATGATAATGAATACATCATTTAGTACAGATTTTTCTAAATAATTTTTCCCGTGTGCTTTTCTTAAATTCAGTCTCTCCTCTTTTCATCCCTTCTGAAAACTTAATGTGATTCAGTGAGAATTTGGTACAAAGGTGTTTGATAACATTATCGCCCAGGATACTAGCTATCTTCAAGAGCTGTTGTTTCATATTTCACTGCCTCTATCACTTTCTTCTACCTTGAGCTCCCCAGCTCAGTGTTGGTTATATCTGGAAATCACACACTGGAAATGTGATCCATCTATAAATGAACGAACAAGGGAAAGGGAAACCATAGGAAAAATCACAGAACAAATCCACTTTGCTGTGTTTTCTGTTAAGGCTTTTCTTGGGTCACATGGAAAACTGGGCACCTAAATGCATATTGTGGAGTAATGGGATTTGAGTGTGAATCTCTGGTGTCCTCATATGAATATTTACACCCTGTGTTGCCTGAAGAAAATAGGATGCATCATGGTACAGTTGGCTCCAGCCTTGGCACATGGTCACTACAACTTTCCAAGAGGGCTGGCAAGCCTCACAGCTCTGTCTGTCCTCGTTGCCTCCCTTTTAAATAACAGCCTTGCTGTTCAAAAAAGCTTCCCTTGCACAGAGATTTTTTTAAAGAAAGAAAAGAGCTGCTGAAGACTTTGTATCTTCTACATAGTATAGATTGTTTTGAATTTAGGAGTGTCATACCATGTGCAATAGTGTATTTCCTTTTCCTTACACGTTGACAGGGTGTGATTTTGCAGTTTACTTTCCTTTATTAAGAATCAGTGGTTTTCAATACTTATTTTTAGCATGTAGCCCTTTCTAAAAGACTCAAGGCAGACAAGCTGTAGTTTTCAGGTTTTGCTTTTGCATGCAAAATGGTCTCAGAAGGCTTAGGATTAGTAAGGAAAGTAGTAAGGGGGGAAAAAGGGAAGACAAGGGTGACAATATGTTGCCTCTCTGGAGAATGCATTAAGAGGCAAGCCAGTTATGCACATTTGGCATATTGGAAGTTTATATCATGGGACAGCATCTCCCCTTTATAAATCACTGTGATGATAAGGAAAACACACATCCTGTTCCTGAATCCATGGAAGACAAGCCTACATTTGGGTTTTTTTCTCCCTAAGCATCTTTCCAGATACCTATTCTCTGGCTACATAATAACTTGAAAGGCATCCCAAACAATCTCAATTTTCAAACACTTAAAACTCTTGGTAGTTGAATTAGAAAATAGTAACCAAAACATAAATAATTCTTGGATAGAGTTTAAAAAGGGGTGAAAACCAGAAGCCTTGGAAAAGAAATGTGTTTAAGCTCTTACATGCAGAATCCAGAGCAGTCATTGTCTGGTGGTGCTCCCAGGACCAGGGTCCTTGAGAACCAGCCTGATGGAGATGTTAGAAGAAGAGGGGAGGAAATGCTGTTCTGGAAGCTCATTATCACAAAGCAAGTCCAAATTTGAAGCTCCTTTGTTTCATTTTAGCTATACTGCTTCTATCAAGTCCATATTTTTTATTGTGACTGTGCTTCTAGGAAGGAGCATGGAAAGGATGAGCACACATACCTAGAACATTAAAAAAACCTTGGAAGCCAATAAAGAGGCAACAATACAACATATTCAGCACTTCATGAGGGTCCCTATACTCCCCTTACTCTAAGATGCAAATTTTTTCCCCTCTTCTGTAGGACCATCTGACCTCTACTGGTCCTTCAGCCCTCATGTACGAAGCAAACCCACAGGATCATACACAGTGCCTTTAAATTGCAGACACCTTGACTTAGGATGCAGGAATGCAGCACAGTCCTAAGAGTGTGCTGTCCTACCAGGCTACACTACCTAGTTCCTGCTTCAGCTTTAGCTTCCCAGATCATCCTCAGTATAATATTTTGTGCTAATGTAAGCCTGAAGCCACAAAGGCTTGCTGAGGCCAGATCCTCCTCAGTGAGAAAAGTTCCCGAGTAATTTGACAACTTCTGCCCTGACGTGTCACTGAGGTAAATTGGGTTGCTGTTCTCTTGGATTCACAGAGGTATGCTGAGTCTTTACTTTTTTCTTTCTTTCTTTTTCTTTTTTCTTTTTTCTTTTTTTTTTTTTTTTTTAAGAGATCAGGCATTCAGAGGTAAATGCTCTCCTTCTGGTTCTGTGAAGAGCTTTCACATTTCAGCGGTCATACCATTGTAATGAGTGAAACCAACAGACCATCTGGTCCTCTATTTGATCTCTGGTAATGGCCAGTATCAGATGCTCCAGAGGACAGAGCAGCAGAATCCACAGCTGAATAACCAGCCAATAAGAGAAGAACTTTTTCAGTTTGTGTCAATTAGTGGTTCATTTAAAGTGAGTGGGTTTTACTCCTTGTATTTTTTGTTATCCAATAGTCTTAATCTTGTAATTTTTCAATACTCTTTTGCTCTTAGATTCTGGAACTACTGATGGTGGAAATATATTTCTTATCCTCCTTCATCTTTTTCAGGAGTTCATTTCACTTTTAGAGTTGACAGTAAAGATGTTCACAGGATTTTACATATTATGATGTAAAGACATTTTTTAACAAGGCATTTTAAACATAGCTACCCCAGATAAGTTAGTAGAAATACAATTAATTCATTATTGTTCCAGTGGCCATCCTGTTCTTCAGCTCAGACTTGCTGTTTCACCCTGTTTCAGTGGGATTTGGTTTTGTACTGATCAGAGTAGAAACCGAAACAAATCTTGATAACTACTACAGCTGGATGTACAAGAAGACCCTGGTTGAGTGGGCCTTGCTTTGATGCAGGTCAGACATAATAATATTGAATCCTAATTTATAGTTCAGGATTATTGAGTCCAATTAGTACCTCAGAGCCCCCAGGCTTTGTTGATCTCATCTGTGTCTAACCACACGTTCCTACAGCCTTTGCCACAACAGAGTGCTACCTTCATTAGTACCTCTTGACGGTACAGCTATACAGACTGTTTAATAATTATTTTTAGTTTGCAGGTTTTGGCATTAATAAATAGCAACAAGCAGACAATGGGTTTATATCAGGATGTTGCTTCCAGCTAATATGCACCGTTGTTGGCCAGGCAGTGGTATGTTCTCCGTCAGTAATGATTTGTACATTTTAACGTGTTATTTTTAGTTTTTAATCATATTGATCATCCTTTGTTTTCCCTTTCATGTTGAAATGGTGAACCTTTGTGTCTCATAAGATGAAATTTGATGCACTGGTTGTCTCAGACCTGAACAATTGAGCCAGAACTTTGGGCCAGAGTGGACACGTGATGAAGAGTCAGAGCTGAACAACTCCCGTCTTTGTAACCAGGCTGTGGGTGAATGAGGCTCAATGATCAGAAATAGAAGCATGGTGCACCGGTTTGGGCTGCAGATAGAGCTGATTTTCTTTATAGAAGCTCTTACAATGTTGTGTGTTAATTTGTGATCCTAACCATTCTGGTGACACACTGATGTTTTAGCTATTGCTGAGCAGTGCTTGCAGAGTGCCAAAGCCTTTTCTGCTTCTCACCTCACCAGTGAGTAGGCTGGGGTGCACAAGAAGCTGGAAGAGGACACAGCCAGGACAGGTGACCCCAACTGACCTAAGGGATATCCCAGACCATATGATGTCATGCTCAATATTTAAAAGCTGGGGGAAGAAGGAAGGGAGAGAGGAGGGGGACACTTTTGGACTTGAGGAGTATTGTCTGCCCGAGTAACCGTTATGCATAATGAAAAAGGCTGAACACCCACCTGCCAGCGGGAAGTAGTGAATTCTTATCTTGCTTTGCTTACATGTGCAGTTTTTGCTTTCCCTGCTGAACTATCTTTATTTTGACCCACAAGTTTCTTCCCTTTTGCCCTTCCCATTCCTCTCCCCCATTCTGGTGCAGGGGAGTCAGCCAACGGCTGTGTAGGGCTTAGCTCCCTACAAACATTAACCCACAACAAAGGCTTAAAAACTCAAATGTCCTTCCCAAACAGCTATTGACTTCCTTGGCTCACTTTTAAAAAATGGCTCAGACTCCCAACTTCCTGAGGTCATTCAGAATCTGCTAATTTCTCAGATGTTTTGATCTATTTTTTCCTACCTTTGCTGTGCTTTACAATTTTCTCATTTTGCTATTCAAAAATAGGTCTAACAGTGAAAAAAAACAGTTTTTTTTTTTTAAAAATAAGGTTATCTGTGAAAGAAAGGTTCACAAATCAGATCTGCCATCGAGCCAGAAGAGTACTGCAAAGAATTAATTAATATATAAAAAGAGCATGCAGCAGAACATGATTTCACTTAGAAATGTGTGCAGAACCAGCACATTTATGACAGAATTGCTTTGCAGCTACTTCAGGGAACACAATATAAAAAATAATCTTATGCGCGGAACGAAAAATAGTGGAAAAGACTGCATATTATTGAAAGTTAACTGCAAAGTTCTGAAGAGCAACTTTGTCTTGTGTGTAGGAAAACTAACAAAGTCAAATGGCTGTGAAGTCTCACTGCTGCTTGATGGCAGAGACACGATTGATTTGGCTTCATCTAGAACTGCGTGTGTCAATAGAAAATTCATGCACCCTCTAGAAAATCATCAGCCTTTGGACAGGCTTAGCATGCAATATGTTATATTGGTATGGATGCAAATATAGCAGGTTTGAGAAGCTTGTGGCATGTAAGTGTAGATACAGATAAGTTATTAGATAATTAAATATGCAAATGCTGTCTCTGATAGCTGAATTATAAGGTGGTATCTAGGTACAATTCTTTCAAACCCTGCAGAACTTGGGCATTTCAGTGTATCTGTCATCTGGCAAAACTCTTCCAAAAACACTAACAGAATTAGTCATTTTCCTCTTTCCTAAAGACAAACTTATCTTTGTTTTAGCTCAGTTTGGTGAAAACATGTCAACAACTTTTACAAATCACTGCAAGTGGAGGAGGGGGGAGAAATGAGTAAAAAATAATCTCTTTCCAGTGTGAATATTTACTGTGGCACAAAAAGACAATTGATTCTCACCGTGATTAACCGCAAGAAATCCTAACACGGCAAAAAAGCCAATGACAAATTGGCACAGGGAAGGGAACTGAATGAAAGGAATAGGTTTTCAATATGAGCATAATCTAAAGCATGGCCTCAAGTCACCAGATGGCTCAAGGGATTAGCAATGCTATATAGTCTTTTCACCTTCCTCCCCTGTCCCCTCCCTTTCAAGCAACAGGTTCAAATGTTCAAGTAACATAAGCATCCAGACAGACACAGCTTAAAGGGTCTTTATCTACAACAGGCAGCATAGTGAAAGTCGTCACTATCTGGTAGTGTTATCTTGGTGAGGAGAATTATATGGTGGGGCTGTGTGAATATTTATTTGTTGGTGAAAACATTCGAGTTAAACTGAAATCTTCTCTTTGAAAACTTTCAGTTTATTTTCAGGCGCTTTTTTTGTTTGGTTATGTTTGTTTTGTAAATTTTGAAAAGAAACACCACTCTGAAATGAAAGCAGTGCAGTTTAAAATGTTGCAAATCTCACATTTGTTTACTCCAATTAGGAGGAAAGGCTTAGATGGAAACCGTAGATCTGTGAACACGCAGAGGGGATCTGATTCTTAATTTTCAGTACACAGAGTATTCCATCAGAGATGTTTTGCTGGAGTTTGCTTCTGGTCATGTTATTTTCTTAGGGGAACACGTGCACATACCATGAAAGTATGATCATGACTGTTAGTAAGTGAAAATCCTTTAGGAAATCTTAGTAGATTACATACTACTTAAGACAACTTTTTAAGTCACCATATGAGGATATGTGGGATAAAAGGTATTAAGGAGTTATCTTTTCCCCTATGTCTGTAGTGCTTGCTTAGTAGATAAATAAATAAGAGCTTTTAATCCTTGTGGTGAGGGCTATAGGCTGTGTTTCAACAGCGTGAAAATCAATAACCAAAACTATTGATCGTATTCTACACTTAAATTAACAGTACCGATTATAGTAAAAAAAATACACTAAAGGGGGAGTGGCAAGGTAGGCAAAAAGCCATTGAAGCCTGTGCATGAATGTAACCCGGAATACTGTACAATTTATTCTTGTGTGGCATTTCTTAAAAAAAAAAAAAGAAATGTCTAGCTTGTATTTTCAGCTGGTCATACTCTGCTAACTTTTAGCTATAGAGTTAAGTTACTCGCTCTTTTCTTCGATAGAAGTTACATTTTAGCCTCTATGCAAGATAAATGCCGAAGAGAAAAAAAAGCTAATTGAGTTTAATGACCTGATTTTATGCTAAAGCTTTGATAAAACTTTTTTCTCCTTTTCCTCAGTTACTTGTCTTCTGATGCCCATTTTTGCAAGCAGCCACAGTACAGTGCAGGATTTATACTCCAGATACTAAAATATTTATTTTCTTATATGTTCAGGCAAGCTCCTAATGTTATATCAAAGTTTCTTGTGTAAATTTTGACCTTTCAAGGTAATATATTTGCCCCACTGATGTCACTGGCAAAGCTTTTTTGGGCTTGAACAGAGGGGAGGTCTCAGGGGTAAGGCTGCAATGTTCCTAGGGAACTCTTATATTCAGATTAGATTCATATTGCCTGTGATTTCACTCTGTGTGGGTTTTCTTTTTGTCTGACCTAGTACATGCTGTTATTCTCCTGAATGGTGTGTCTCAGATAACAGTACTTATTCACTAGCTGTGCTGGGATGTTTGGGTGCAACGATACATGTGAAGGATGAAGTTTGGGATGAAGAGCAATATTAACTGTATTAAGTCCCAAACTACTATGGTTCAGTTTACAGCTTGGGGCCATTCATTACCCTCTTTCCTTACTTCTGATGATGTAGGTGGTGTGGCTTCAGACCATGAAGCAGACAAACATTAGTTGGAAATGGGCAATTTGGCAAATCTCTACAACCACAGGGCCTTTTGACAGTGCCTCCTTACTTAACGTAAGTGCTCATTCTCTAGAGTCAAGGGGCTTCTCTTTTCTTGTACTATATAAGAACAAGAAAGGGAATTTCTCTGTCCTTTGCCCATTTATATTTAGGCCGCCTCATTTATATTAAACAAAAAGAAGAGAACGCTTAACAGTCCCTCGTTCTGTCAGGACCTTTCAGTAAATTATTGTTTTGTGCATAAAGAAATCATTAGATTAAATATCTTCATGGAAGAGAAGTTCAAAACAATGTGACAGACCTCACTGACCAAGTTCAATAATGAATAGGCAATTTTTTTTCTCAGATCCTCATACTTATAGGGTCTTAACCATATTCACAATAACTAATGAACCTAGAAGAATAACATCAGGAAAGTAAATAACATGGTGTACATTAATCTTAAATATAGTTTGGCACCTGGAAACAGGGAGGTACAGCCCGGACTGCATGTTCAACAAGGTCTGCACGGCAAATCACCCTGCGCTACACAAGTTCACAGTAATTCACCTGAGGATAAGAGTTCATATCCTAGTAATCTTCTCCAGAGTCTCTTCTTCAGGCTCTTCACATTCTATCTCATTGTCTGTCATTTAATACTTCATAAGTAGCAGACTATCTTGGTTTTTCTTTAACAACTTCTCTCTGTAATCTCCCTTGGGACCTGCAGAATTTTTTCCTGTGTTTATATGTACAATGTATTGTGATACCATCATGTCAACCACAACATGAATTTCAGCACTCTTGCAGACTTAGCAGTTTTACGGTACAATTACTGTGATGGCTTTGGCAGGCATATGAGCCTGCATTTCTTATTTAGGCAAAACTTCTATAAGATCGCTGAATGCAGTTAATCAGCGGAGACAAATCCTGCTGACGCTGAATTCACAAAGTTTGCTTTATGTTTATATATTGCTACATAAAACTGGATCAGGCAGTGGGATGCTGAGAGCTGTCAACCATAGTGTTGGGGGGCGTTGAGCATCTCTTGCTTTCCTTGGTTATCATGGGATTCCTCTAACTGAGGGGCCATTTTACTATCAGTTGAAGTTTCAGTTCAAATAAAAATGTGGGGTTGGTCTGTTGATCTTCAGCCATTTAAAAATTCCTTAAATATGTTGGTTTCTATGAAGTATCTGCTGTGCAAAGCGATGCTCAGTCTGGAAGTTGCAGAACTGGTATCAAAACAGCTTGCAACTTATTGTAGTCACAGAATTTCTAGATGAACTTCTATAGTGAAATCCAGAATGTAAAGCTATGGACTGTAAATATGGCTGTATATTAGGCAAAAAATGTGTTCTGGTAGAATATACTTCCCAGTCCTTCTCTCAGTGCTGTCAGTGCTGTTTCAAAAAATATTTGAATGGTAAAATTATTTTTACAGGAAAAACTCCTTAAAAACACACATAACTGAAAGACTGTGTGCAAAATTCAGCCCTCCAAGTTCAGTGTCAGTATCCTCTGTGCTAGACTCTGAAAATGGGTAGTTTGGGATAATTTTACAGTTGTTCTCAGATTACAATAAAATCTGAACCAGACTACAGAAACGTGCAAACGTTATTATGAGTCTGTCTTTCAACTCCGGTCTCGTAAAATAAATTTGAAACTGCAGATTTCCAGCAGAAAAGCCTTCAGACAGCTCGCCATTCAGGGCCATGTGAGACAAAATGGAGGTGGGAGGACCACCCTTTTCAGAGGTGGGCGCAGGCCATGTAAACAGATGTGACTGGGCTGAATGGCGGCTTTGTTCCTCGCCTTCCCGGCCTCCCTCCCACCCGCCCAGCAGGGACCCGGCACAAGTCCTGCTCGCAGATGAGAGCTTAAACTCTGCCTGTTACAATTTAAGAAACCCCGGCTGCACTGAAGTTTTATGAAGGCTATCAACTATCATGAATGCTAGTTTACCTCCCCAGAGCCGTTTCGGAGGCGTTCCTGAGCAGCGTTTACAACAGAGTTTTCTCCAACGTATGGCAGAATTCATTTTATAAAGACACCATCAAAGTAAATTCCAGTGGAAGTTTAACACTTCTCAATTAATTATAGGTTGTTTTCTTTTTGAAGCTAACTCGTTTTCAGTTGTCTGTGACTCATGATGAACCCATGAATGGTATCTTTAATATGTACATACATATATAACACTGTCTAATAGCTTTACATTAAGTGCATTCCAAGAAGGAAGACTCGGGAGATACTATAAACATCTTTTATATAATTATATATGCCATGCATTAAGTAAAATCTCCTAAACCGATTGTTGGGACGCAATTCAACAGTGCTGAGAGAAGTTCATCTTGAAACTTCCCTGCCACTGCTGAGTTGCTATACACATGTTTGTGGATTTATTTCACAGGGGACTGTTATTGTTGAATACTTGTAAAGGTCGCCTATACCAGCATTTGGAATCTTGCCCAGGTTCGTTTAAATAACCCAAGGGACACAGAGCTGTGTGATTTCTGGGGCCTTGCTGGGGAAGAGACAGCAATGGTAATGCAGTTTTAGTTTAATGGTTTAATTAGCACTTCGTTTTGCAGCAGTAAAGCAGCACTGCTTTCCCCATTCAAGTTCAGTAACGAAGTTATTCATAAAATACATGCCATTGCATTGTGCTGCATGAGAGTGTTGGTTTTTCCCCTCCCCTAGCAGTGATAAAAGCTTTTAATAGACGTATTTCAGGCATGTGTATTCTATAATTTTGTTAACTTTGCGTATAAAGGTCATGAATGTATTTTGTAGACATTTCTGTGGACCGAAGCATGCCAAACATTGCCAAGACAGAAAAAGAGGAAGCGAATCAGAAAGGAGAGGAGTGCAAAGGAATGCATGTGTTGTAAGTACCAGTTTACATTCCTCTTTTATTCAAAAATTAATCATAATTCTTCTGTAACAGCTCAACATGATGATGGATCTAGTTAATTTTCCAACCTCAAAGTCCTTTGTATCAACAGCATCTTCAGAAAGTTGAGAAAGCAAAACGAAGCCAACAGTGTACTTTAGACAGTATTTGAGGATCTGCCTGCAAGGATTCACTTCGCAGTTCTGCAAACCTGCTGCCATGGGCAATGCACAGAGTGTTCACAAGCCCCTTTTTTTGGGGATAGGACTTGCTTATTTATTCTTAGGCACACTGTTAAAACCTGATTTACTTTTTTCTTTTAGTAGTAGGATTCGATCTCAAAAACAGTGATAAGGAGTAAATAAGGTGGCCTGATTTAATTTCTTGTTCTGCCACATACCCTGACTTTGTGTCTCATGTCATTAATAGATCTAATAGGATTCTGGCGTGAAACCAAAGAGGGGGAGGGAGGAAGGGATGAGCTGCAGAGAGAGCTGCTGCCTTTCTCAACTCGAAAGCGATGTCAGGCCTATCAGCCGTCTCTTTAGTCCTCCCTGACAGGGCTGGAGGCATTTCTCTATACATGAATGTGTCTCATGCATTCATGAGGCTTTTTGACACCACAGCCTCTTTTGTTAGGAGCTAGATCACGGCTCTGCCCTTCTCTCAGCTGCCATATGGTGCGGTGGAAAGGGGCTTTCAAAGAGAGAGCGGGACAGAGGCAGAAAGAAGAAAGAAATCGAACTGCAGCAGATGAAATTGATTTATTTTCAGAGCAAAAGGGGCAAGTGACTACGACTGGTGGAGAGAGGGGGGGGATGCCTCGGAATATAAAACTGTCTCCAGAGCAGGCGAGCAGGCTGTTCGGATGACAGCCATGCTGTGCTTGTTCTCCAGGCACAGTGCTTGAAAATAAGCATACGCATTTTTGTTATCTTAGTAATGCTATCTGAGAAAGACTTATAGCCCCAGTGCCTCAGGTCCGGACCTCAGCAACTTCATTTCGGCTTGCGATTTTACTTTTTTTTTTTTTTTGAGAACAAAAATCCTTCTCTGCCCTGCTATGTGTGCATAACTGTCAGACGTTAGTCTGATAATGTTAGAATTTCAAGACATTTAAAGAAAGACTGTTTAAAGGAAAACATCAGATGATAAATTCTTTTATCTGTTCAGTGAGTGCAAAGTGACTAAAATCAACTGAGTTTTGTTTAGACTCGCAGGTCATTACCTTGTTTTACCAAGGTGACCCACTCTATTAAAAAAGAGTATTGAAACCAAGTCAAATTTACTTCTTGTTAGTTTTCATGCCTTATACTTCATTAACCTTCAGAAGGAGGCCTGTTTCATGTCTGCCCACAGTCAGTTTGACTTCCAGGTTTGGTGGCAAAACACTGCAATTCAAAAAAAAAAAAAAAAGGAAAATTATAACTGTGTGTTAATTAAGAGAGCTTTTTATGGAAGTTACCTAAATTTTGTGGCAAATTGAATTTTGATCTTCATGTCCACATGGATCAGAAAAAAATATGCATAAGGACAGACTTCTCAACTCCATTTAGGAAAAATTGTGATAAAACTGATGGAGATTGCAATTCTTATTCCCAGAAAAATGACGAAATCTGTGTAACTATTTTGATAACTCTGTGGGACTGAACTAAAGTATGAAGAATGCATAGAAAAGGATCAACAATATGACTTAGAAATTTTGAAATGTTTTGTTTTAAATTCATTTAGTGTCCTTTTTGCATCCCCTGAACTGCTTCAAGAGACTTATGGGAATTGTAGTTCAAGGGACATGTGAGAGGGCTGGGGAGATCAAAGATAGGGACCACAGGATATTTCCACAGAAAGAGAGGATACGTGGGCAGAAGAGGAAATAGAGGGATATGGTACAAGTTTGAAAAACTGTGATTGGCATGGTAGCTAGGGAAGCATTATCCACTATTTCTCAGTTAAAAGACTGGAAGACACCCAACACGAATTTAAAATAAAAGGCTTCAAACTAATCAAGGAATTTCTTTCTTCACACTATACATAATTAAATTTAAGATCTTGTTGCTGTAGAAAGTTTGGAAGGCTGAAAGTATAGATGGATTTTAAACAAACAGATTGAAATATTGGTTTAAAGAAGCTGAAGTTGATATCACAGTGCTTTGGATGCCATCTGTAGCCCAGGAAGTCCTAGAAACAGCACATTTTCGGGAGCTGGGACAATATCTCAGAAGAAGCAATTAATTTCTAATTTTCTTGTATCTTCTTACCTCTTCTGCTGACCACTGTAAAAACACAAATGTATACAAAATGAATATTTTATCTGCCCCAGTATAATTATTCTTTTGTTCTTATAAAATATTTACCACTTCCAGTAAGCTGGGCTCTCTCCTTACTCTCTTTATCCTGTCAGGTACCATTCATATATTTACTTTTTGCAGTTCACTTTTGAGGTTTGACTGGAGGGAAAATACTGAAGCATTTGGGAGATACATCAGACAAAGAAAGCTAACTTGGAGGGGAATACTCCAGTCCACTTCCCATGAGACAGTGTGGGAACCTGAAGTGGCTACTGAAAGAAGTTCAGACTCAAAACAAAATACTGACTCAAACTAAAATATTACTTTTTTTGAAAAATCAACTGCTTAGCTTGGATTTGACCCAAAATGATTTTTATGACAGATAAATTAGTTTTGAATAAAGAAATTACAGATTCTGTTACAGAAAAAACTCTTATATAGTGATTGTTCTTTCCATTTCCCAAAATGTGCTGGTGGTTTGGTTACTTTATTGATGATTGTTAAATGGCTTTTTTTAGGAGCACAACAGTAACCAGGGTTACTAATCATCTAAAGATGATTCTCAGCCCCTAATTCTGAAACAGCATTCCATATGTTTGGCTTGTTGCAACCTGGAGGTGGATCTTCCTTGTCAAGGTTTAGGACCATATGGTAGAACTGACAAAGAGGGAAAGCGGTCAAAGGAAGAATAGGAGGCAGAGCCCTTGAAAAACCCAGAAGCAGCGGAGAGGGCACTAGAGCAAAGCCATGTGACTCTGAGGGACAAGGGCTTCTGCTGTCAGCCCTCACTTGATAAAGAGCTGCTCTCCCCACAGATACATTTCTGTGCCCTCAGCTAATGCTGTCGTTCTGGGAGCTGATGTGACCAGCCTGTGGTTTCTGTTTCTCCCAGAAGAGAATCAAGGTCCTTTCACACATTCACAACACTTGCTGTGTATGGTCTAACTGCAGTGTTGGTCTCTGTTGAAGGGATGAACAAAAAAAGAAAAGGGGGGTGACTTGCTGAAGTGTTGATGTTGGTAGGAATGCTTAGTGAAACACAGTCCCTGCTGTCCACCCTCTCATCCATCCCTCTCTCTGTCTTTGAGCATCCTCACCCTACACAAGCACAAGAAGGTTACTTTTAAAACGTCTCACAGTGCACAGCAGAGCCCACCAAAACCCTGTAATGCTTGGTGTAGTGAAGCAGGATTGTTCTTTCACTCTATTCACTGATCAGAGGAGATGGAGAAATGACAGCCTGAATTCCTTTGGCTTGGATTCAGCAATGCCTTTGAGTAAGAGTCAGCAAAGTTTGTTTTAAGTTAATGATTGTGCTACACTCAGTCCTCATGGAGAACATGTGCAAGGGATCATGTTGCCCTTTTATGCATGTCAGCCCTTGAGAAAAGTAGAATGAGATGAATAAAACCACTTCATCAAGATTATTTCTGAGAATTTTCCACTGAGTCATCCAAGTTTCATGTCTTTCAGAATTTAAATGATCTATATGGTTTTGTTTTGCTTCTGCAAATAAATACATATGCAAATGAATGAAGGAAAGGAAAATAATAATTTTGAGAGTGGGTGATGGTCACAGAAGAACTATTGTGTTTCTTTCTTAAAATTTTGCTATTTTTCTCTCTATTTGTCCACCCTAGGAATAATTCATATTGTCAAGTGAAAAGACACTGCAATTACTAATCACCTTAAAAAATGCTGCTGCTCTTTGAAAGGAGAAAAGCAGCATCTGGGCTAAATTCTGACCCCACATTATAAATCAGTGTTAGTCACAAGCATATTTATTCAGTATTCTCCTTTTCTAGCTATTTTTACTGTAGGAAGAAAAAGAGAAGTTTACACAAAAGAACAGATAGGTAGGTAGTGTTTTTCTTTTTTCTTCTATTTTATTTTTTTTATTGTTGCTATTGCTATTATTATTTGCACTTAGGAAGAAATGCTCTGCTGAGCCAGAGCAGTGGCCCATCATCTCAGGATATTTTTTTAGAACTGCCACAGGAAAGGACGTGTGAGCCTATGCACTTCCAGCAGTCTGGTCCCCTTGGCTTCTGGACATCCAGAATTGTGGTACTAGCTGGTTTAAGACTATGCAGAAATGTACCCCCTTTTAGTCCCTTTGACGACCAGTTGACCATAAGTTTGTCTAATCCTTACCTGCTGATACCTCCAGACAGGAAATTGGAAATATAAATAATGACTAATGTGAAAGAGTGCGTTCTTGTCGTGTTTAAATCAATGCTTAACTATGCAAAGGAAATAATGTGGTAAAACACGTAATTTAAACAAATTTAAAATGTTTATAGAATCACAGAATTTGACCAAAAAGTTCTTGATGTACACATAAGATTTAAACTGACTGTAGCATTATTTATTATGCTTAGGCAGATTTACAATTTATTTTAAAATATAACATATATAGCTATGAGTTTAATCCTCTCAAGAATGCCAAGTATGATAAAACAATCTTAAAATGAAGAAGTTTAACTGAAGAGAGTCAAAGTACTCGGCACCTTGCTGCTATATTCTAATTAAACTGCAGCCTCATATGGTCAAGAGCTTTGACTCACAAGTGAAATGAAATGTTTTTAACAAGGTCAAGCAAATTGATTTTCATAAGGACAAATTACAACTCCTTTCAACAGATGTCTTAGTTTCTGATAATTACTCTCCCAATATTCTATTTGGGCTACATGTTAAAACTTCCTTATTCTTAAAGGAAGAGAAGGAGCTAGATACTCCATGCTTCAAAGGTGGGTAAAGCATGTTAACGTAAAAAAACATTTCAGCAGCCCCCACGATATTTCCAGTAGGCATTGCTTGGGAATCCCTATTACAATCCTGCGGTAACTGTACTGCATGTGGGTAGTTTTGCCCTGTTTTGTGAAAAGGGTGCTGAAGCATCAAAGACAGCTTGCTTCAGGTACCACAGCTACAGAGAGTCCCTCAGGCCATGGAATCAGAACTAATGTTTATCACTGCATCAGGATATGACATCCATCTTGATTTTCACTGAATACAGAGTTTTGGAATATCATTTGATGGGACATTAGACAAGAACTGCTTTACTCAGACATCTCGACTCACAATTCCGGGTAGCACAAAAGTGTCAGAATGCATTGGCTTTCAGTTGCTGTTATCCATATATGGTTTTAACAATGAAGGCATTATTCAACCAGATTTATTCAAGTATCATAATTAGGCGCCTCATCACTTTACAAAAATTATGTCCTATCGATAACTGTAATGACAGTAAGATTTCCGATGGGATACCTCGTAGAAAGAGAAGTGTATTTGATTTTTAAACATAATCTGATACATTTACAGCCTGAGGTAATTATTGTTATGCTTTTTCTCAGGGAAAGTAACTGACAGCACTTACCGTACCTTGTCTGTCCTGCAGCCTCCAGGTAGGTCCTTGCTATAGTTTGACAACTGGAACTGTTTGTGAGTCAAATTTTTGGAGGAAGGCTTCTTATTGACAATACCCAGAAGTTGCTACTCAGAAAGGACTAGGCAACTACTAGATTATCAGAGGAAACCTTTGAAAGCTGTTATTAACAGTTCTGAAAACTTGCGTTTAGAAACATGTACATGAGAAAGTTGCAAGTTGGTTTTATATTGCATGGGAGGTTTTATGGAGCACTTAATGTAGCACCTATCACGGCATGTTCTCCTCTTAGCAGCATTCAGTCAGCAAGACTGCAGCAAATAGCTCAGATACTGTCTAACTAAAGTAATACAGAAAATTCCTGGGAGAGCAATATGCCAGAACTTGACACTAACTAATCATATGGTTTTCAGGGAAACCTCCTTTTCATTTTGTACTCACAATTTCCAATAGCAAGACTTAGCCAGTTTACAGATAGAGTAAGACATGCACTGTTAAGAAGTTATTGCTTATAAAGACTGAGTAGAACTCTGCTTTCCAATTAAAACAAATTGTTTTCTTTTAAAATATAATTAATGTGTGTTAGTAATGAAAACAGATTAATAGAATAGAAGCTGAGTGCTTAAAGAATCTTAGGTATTCTTTCAGCCCTTGTGGAAAATAAAACATTTTTATGTGGAAGATGTTATTTTTGAGTCAGGGCGTTACCAGAACTGAGTAACGTAAGGTTATACTTGGTATTGAAGCAGGAGAAATCGGTAGAAATCACGGTGCTAAATTATGCGTTAACATTTAGGGAATAAGTCATTTTAAAAAATAAATTTTCTGATTTTTTTTTTTAAGACACTGCGTAGAACTGGCACTGAGATGAGACTGTTCTAGACAATTGCTTCAAATCAGACATATTTCATACTGCATGAAGAAAGTGGAATAATGTGGGCTCTGCATCTCTTCCACACATATATTCCTGTGAATCAAAGCCTTGACTGGTGCTCTTTGTGGAGATTAGCCTTCAACAACCCAAGTAAGTTCAAAAACTTGAACACCTCATTTGATATTCTTTTTTATTTTGTTCTTGTGTTCATGCATTATCTCATGCTATCTACCTGAAATTGCAAAGACTATCTTTTTCTGGTGCTGTATTCCTCATATATTCTGTATTCTTTAGGGGTTTAAATTCTAGGAGCTAGAAATGGGAACATAAAAGGACCATATGGGTACTAAGAACTTCTGTTTTCATTTGTAGCATCAAAATCTTTTCAAGCATTTCAATAGTGGTGAACCCACAACCTGTGGATGATTATGAAATACGTGTCATAGATGTACATGTATGCATATATGCTCTTTCTGCAGTGGGCAACATTAGAAGGTGTGCTATCAGTGTCTTAGAAGTTGTACCCCATTAAAATATTAACCAAATCACAATGGTCAGGATTTTCCTAGATTGTTCTATGTTACCAAGTCCTGATTAGAAATGCATATGTAGGAACCTAGTTAATTTTTAAAAGCTCGGAAGACTTACTGAGTTTTACTAATTTCAGTATGATACAAGCATTCATAGATATTTACATTTCCAGAGGTAATAGCACTCTAGGAAGAGCTGTGTACTTTGTACCTTGTAAAGGAAGGAAATTGGGAGCTGTCGTTCCTACCCAATTTCTTTGGGGGGAATTCCTGGTTTCTCAGAAACTTTTGCTGAAAAGCAACCTTTTACTTTACTTACTTAAGTTACATATTTTGCTATGCACAAACTTCCATAACCATTGTAGTATTGCAGTTAATTAAAAAAAGAAAAAGACAATATCTGTGTTTGTCACATCTGGAAGTGTCCAACACTTACCAACAGAATTTTTCAAGGAACATGATACTGGTTTTGTCCATGGCATTGCATGTGCTGGGATATATAGCATCCCAAACTGTGTGGGTTGCGAAGGAAAAATAAGTTTAGGCTACTTTTCATGCTCAATGCCCAGTAAATGTTAATGTATTATGTAATTACTTTGTGTCCAGTTTCATTAGTCATTCTGTTCTCTGCATCATGTATTATTGATTTCTCATAAGCTAGAATTGTACTGCATTCGGCAGCCAGAGGTTTGCTCCTAAGGATTCGTAACTTTCTGCCAGATGGTTTCTGCTAAATTCTGAAAAAAAACCAAACCAACAAACCAGCCCTCCATACAGGTTTAACCTTAAACATGAGTCTTCTCATTTCATTCCCAAGCTAAGCGCAGGTCAGTGGCACACATTTCTGCAGTCTTGACAGATGCCGTAGGTGTTTCCTTAAACAAACACAAACTTAAGTAGAGGCAATATTTGCACAGATAGCTATCAAGTCAAACAAAATAAGCCCTCGTTTCATTACTGAATGCTGTGCAATAAGCACATCCAGCCTCTGAACAGAAACACATTTCTTCTGGTATTTCAGCCCTAGAACATACTGAAGGATCCCCGTGGCCAAATAGAGTAAGTTGAAAAACTGTGTGTAATGAGAAGCAGGATATTATCCTGTTCGTCACTTTTATGGGGTCACATGCCTTCTAATGTTAAAGCTGGATCATATAGCACTTTAGTCACACCATAAGTAAGTAAACACTGAATCGCCTCTCTTCCTGTCCCTGCTCCTTCTTCCCTGACCCTCGGAGGAACAGTGGAAAGAGAGAAAGAAAGGGAAAAAAGACGACTTACATTTGCTAGGATTTAGCTTCTGGCAAGAGACGTTATAAGGAATTCATTTCCTGGCACATAATTTACATGTCCAGTCCTCCCACTCCTTTTTTTTTTTTTTTTTCTTTTCTCCCACCCTTCCCCCTCTTTCCTCCTCCAAGCTGTCTTCTCACTCCACAGCGTTTGCCGCAGCTTCCTGCCCTATGCTTGCTTTCTATTTTCATATCCATGGGAAAGGAATCTGCTGTAGCACAAGGCTGCTATCCTGCCTGTGCCCATGCTGGCTGCCGCTGCCACCTTCAGCTTAGGCCACAGGTATCTGGACTTCATTAAGTGATGGTGAAGCATCGAGCAAATGACAGTCATTACATTTTAGCAGAGTCAGCTGGAGAAATCTCTTCTCTTTGAGGTTTTGCTTTCCGCGAGCGAGCCCCAGACAAAATAAAATAATTTTCAATTTTAAATATTTAATCTAAATCCTGTTTTAGGGTTTTATTTTGGGGAAAAGACAGTCATGTCCCTCTTGCTCATTAAAGGGCTCTCTGTTGTGTATCTTTGATGCTGCTTTGGGCAGCTCTGCTACTTTGATCCTCTTAGAAATAGGCTCATTACAACATCCACCTCGCAGAGTAACACTTCAAAGAGCTTTGCGAAGGACAAAGGGAGGAATTTAGAAACAGAGCCAAGTGGCTCTCAAGTATCTTGACTAAATTAACTTTGTATTAAGTTACTGGCCCAGTTGCAATTTTGAGAGGAGGAAACAAAGCAGTAACTCTGTGTGCTTCTTTCATGCATTTTACATCAAATTAATACACATGCTTGAAACCTTCTAGGGTTCTCTGCCATAACTTCTGCTAAACTAAGCAGACACCGCAGTTGTCACATCAAACTTTGAGTTGCTCTGGAGTTGTTAAAAAGGTGGTTTGATGTTACTACTTAATTTGTATTGTTAAAATGATAGATCCAACATTAATCAACCAGTGAGATTAACTGAAGAAGTAGGTAGTCCTCAAAATCATTGTCTCCAGAAATAGCAGTAACCATGTACGTTTTCTGTCGTAGCTGTAATGATTAGTATTATCGGTCATTCTCCAGTCTAATTTCATTACTTCTGAGATGTTTGACTTGGGACTTCAGTTAGGAAGTCATTACCATGACAATATATTTGTACTGTGTGCTTTCAGCACAAATCACGATGAGTGCTAGGCGCTAAACAAATACAAGCTACTTAAGCAGCCTTGTCCCTGAGAAACTACAATGCCAATTAGAGAGCTCAGCCTGATACCCTGAGTGTCATAGTCATGCTGCCTAACAAGAGCGGCCAAAGTAGTCTAGCCCTTGTGCATGTCTGTGAGCTTTGTCTTCAGTTCATGTTGCCATAATCCCTGCCATGAGAAGGTTTTCTTTTCTTTTGAAATAATCAGATGACCCTCGTTTAAGTAGTAATGATTCTTGACATAAACCCTCTGCATGTGCTATAAGTTAAATGCAGATGTCATTCATTACTCTAACCACTGGAACAACCTTTGAAAACATGTATATTGGTCTCTCTCAAAGAAGGCACAAGGCAAGTTCACTTGAAAGTACTGATTTTATTATTTATTCTTCTTATTCTGTCTCTTGAACACCTTTACCAGAAGGTCTTCTAAACAAATTAGAACATCATTTGTCTGAGGTCCCAGTAACATAATCTAGGTAGTAGTTAGGCTCTTAGTTTAGAAAATTCCACTTTAACTAGCAGGTGTTTTACAGCACCTAGTGTTAAAATGCAAGTTGTGCCTTCTACTGTGAAAGTATAGTAAGTGTGGAATAAACAAAGGAAAACCACCAGGAAGCCTGCACCTCTTAGGTGCCAGGTTGGAGGGTGCAGATGGCTGCCATTCATCAGGCCTAGACCACGTTCATTATGTGATTTATCACTCCACAAGTCCCTTGCCCACACATACTTCTACTCTATCTTCCTAGCAATCCTTAAAATGTACCTATGTGTCTCCCTGAATCTTTTATTTCCCTCTTGCAGAGAGTTATTAGTGAATTTAGCTAATGAACTATGATTTTACTGAGGGAAAAAAGAGATAGAGCTGTATAAACTTTTTAAACTTCTCCTAATAGACAAAATTTCTTTCACAGGAAAGAAAATCAGAGTTTATATACATTTGGTCTACCCAACATGTATTTCTTTGTAGTGTGAATTCAGTGCTAATGTATTTTCTAATTCTTCATCTGGGTTCAACAGGACTCCCCAGATTTCCAATCTAGTAAAGGAAAATAGAGAATGAAATCGTGGCTTGGATGGATCCCTGACTCTAAATTCAAGGTAGAATATTTGGGGACCAACAATGAAGTTATTCATTGGCATATTCATTCCACTTCTTGAGGAATCTTCTTCCCAGCCACTCCAGCCCATATCAGCCTACCCAACTGAAAGACATGGTGATCAATCAACTGCTTTAATTTTGTGAACAATTCTTTCTCTGCTGTTAAATGTGTTAAAGTAGAGGTGAAGAATCACTACCATTTCACTCTTAATATGCCCCATAGCTTCAGCATTCTCCTCAGCTGCAATTCTCACTCTCTAGTCTCTCTAATCTTCCAAGTTATGATTTAAATCTTTAATCTGAGATTCTAAAGAAAATATTGACACATGGTATATTTCATTTGTGACCTGTATTGCAAATTGCACCTAATTCCATAAGCACTTCTTTCCTATTTTCTGCTGGTCCTTTTGTCCATTATTTGATATTCTATCCTCACTGAATTTCCTGTAAATAGTAATGTGAGATAGCCATCTGTGTAGCTGCGTTACATTCCTTATATCCTTGTGGTAGTTAAACTAATCAGATAGTGACTGCTGTACTGAAGAAATACTACTTGGAAGTAAATTCTGGGACATATGTAATCAATCTGCTCTTTAAAGTTTGCCTGTGAAACCCAAATACTCTTTGCAAGTGTTGTCTTAATTATGTGAAATTCTGCTCAGCCCTGATTATTCTGAGGAGTGTAGTTTTTTCCCACCTGGTGCAGCATACAGAGGGTCAGCCGGTTTACTCATCATAACTTCCAAGTACATCTTCCTTCTTCAAACAGCAGAAATGTCTACCACATGCTTTGTGGACTCTGCAATTAAGTTTTGCCTTCAGGAGAATTGTCTTTAGGTAGAGTTGCAGTTCCCCATTCATAGTGTACTTGATCTCTGAAGGAATTTCCCAGGCTATAACACAATATCCTAAAACTTTCTTTCTTTTATTCTGTCACTGGCCAGCGAGATTATGGGCACTGACAGCAAGTCTCAACAGCAACATTTTCTCCACCAGTATGTCACTGACAGAGCCATGCAGTCACAGAGCCCTTTCATAAATACAGTTATTCCTCACTACTTCTTTCACATTTCCATTGGCATGGGCATGCTGTCAACATTGTGGTTTTGACATAGCAGGGCCCTAACACAGTGATTGTTATGACCACCTTTTATGTAGAAAGGTATTCCTTTCTCTGACTGTGCCTAAACAATGCTAGAAAGCTTGAGATATTCTTCCACTCTTGAACTGACCTTTTGTCATTTCTCTCTCTATCTATGGTGTATCTTTTCACAAGAAACTCAGAAGGGTTTGAACAGCATACTTGCTGACAACTTGCCTTGAGGAAATAAACTTTTGTAACTCAGCTCCCGGAAAAAGCTCTTTTAGGGCAGCTGGAGGTTTACTGTCCTGATGGGCTACATGGTGTCTTGAGGGTGATTCCCTGAAAGTCAGCTCTTCCTCTAAATTTCTTACCATTTTTAACACACTTGACCTTTAGGCAGTGAAGTATTGGTTTCAGTTCACATCTTGGCTCTTCTCAGCTCTTCCCCCACAAAGCAGACCCTAATCTGTATTTGAGTTTCCTTTTAATACCCGTTTCAGGCATAGCCTCCCGGAAAAACAGGCAGAATTTTACAAAGTTGTTCGCATAACCAAAGGAACATCCATGCTTAGTATATGAGGAAATGCAACTTTCACTGATTGTGTTGGTTGGCTTGTAATATTCAAAAGCTCTCTGCCATGTCCAAGCAAATGAGGTTTGCCTTGGAAATACTAGGTCTTGTATTTCACTCTCCATTCCCTTCTCATGCTTTTCTATTTCTATGTTGACTGAAGAAGATCCTATTAGGGCAAATCATACTGTGTTTTAAAATCTGCTTACTAGAGAGCAGACTTTAGTGCTTGCACAATTTTATTCTATCCTATTTTGAGCAAAGTAGCAGCCCCTGTAACAGATTCAAAAGCAGCCAGTAGTAGCTTATATTGCATTATTAAAAAATCCCTTGATTTGCTGGGTATCTTGATCATGTGACTTTTTGAAAAAGTATGCTATTTACAACTGCTGTCCTTTGGACAACTTCTCTTCCCTTTCAGTCCCTCTTGTAAGATGGGTAAGTTCTTCAGACATAGCTGCTTTAATTGTGAAGCACCCTGACCAGCACTATGAGTGCATCTAATTCATCATGCAGTGTCCTGGAATGTCGTTCTTCCACAACCTATAAATATAGCTCTATTTTTAGTTTATCATTTCTGTATAAGGGGAAATCAGATCCTGTCACATTCCTCAAAATTGTGACATATTTCTGGAAGACTGTTGCCTAACTAAACTTTTCAGCTCATACTAAGTTTCTCAAAATCTTAGGTTTATCAACTTCTGCAATTTTCAAAAGCTCAAAGGAATTCATAGTGATAGTATATCTGTGAACTTGAACTGCTTTTTCATGGGTCTGTAGTTTATCTGTTTATTTAGTTTCAGAGGAAAAAAAAACCCACTAGTTTTTATCAGAGAAGTGAAGAAATCAGAGGCAACTGTAAAAGACAAATAATGGAAAGGGCTGACAAAGTGGGACTGGAGGAAAGGAATGTGCTAGGCTGTTGTTCTGTCTTTAGTGACAGTTAATCCTCATTTTACCCCAAAACTACTACTCATGTTTTCATGGGGAACTACATTCCCTTCACGGGAGAAGTAAAACCCAGTGATCTGAGCTCTTTTGCAAGAAAAAGACTAAAAGGTAATTATTTCTTTTTTTGATAAAAACACATTCTAAAGGCTTTTAAATAAATAGCTATTACAAACAACCTAATATTTCTTGCATCGTGTGCAGGCTAGTTTCCAAAGGGACTAAATGGTCATCGAAGATCCCTTGCAACTGAACTAGTCTTTTCTAAAATATCTTGAAAGTTGATACCATATAGCAGTATCTAGGTGCTTGTGTTTGCTGTAGATTTCTATAGAAGTAGCAGATAGATTCTTTTTCAGTCCATAACTTTTAAAAGTTTCCACAGAAGAAATACTTTTTGGCTTGTCTTAATTGCACACATTTAATAGAAAAACGGCTCTATTTTAAATACCATTTGTAGTTTTTGGGAAAAAAAAAGCAAACCCATATTTTAACACTTAGTAGTTTAAGAAGGAGCATACTGAAGTATATTTATACTGAAGTATATTTATATTATATTGAAGTATTTTTACTGACAACAAATTCAAAATGGATCCTTTAGCAGGATGACAAACTCCAGTTGTAAATGTATTCTGACATTTCTAAGTATATATATTCTAAAATTCTTATTTTTGTAAGTTGTTTACTGAAATCATCAATCATATTTCCTGATCTATGGATCATTCAAACATCTAAGGCAAATGAACATAGAGATACATAAAAACAGAATTTCAAAAATATTTCTGCAACTAGCAAGATATACAGAGTGAACGTATTGTGCTTAGATGGCTCTTTTCTCAATACAAGAACACGGAGAAGCATCTGATGGCTGATGTAAAATCTATGTATAAATACAGAATTCCCTAGTAATTAAAAATTAATTTTTGTCTATGAATTCATTGGGGGTTTTTTGTGTTTGTGCAACCTGGACGGGCGATGAGTTGTTAACCTCCTAAGGTATGTGAAATAGGATAGCTGACATCATCTGAGGTTACTGTGTTACTTGTATAGGCCCTAGGAAATGGATGAGATAGTCAAGCTTGATGAGACTGTACCCTCTGTGGCTGGTCCTGCTGCCGCCTGTGAGACTTCTGGGTTCCTCTGACTACTATGAGGTCAACAGAGCAATCACTGTGCCAGGCACTAGACAAAAAGTCAGACAGCTTCTTTCTGCAAGATGAAAAATGAGATTGCAGAGTTCAGTGATTAAGGCAGTGGTCAAAGAGATTAATGTGACCAAACTGAGACACTAAACTGACCAAACATAACTCACAAGCCAGTATTACTCCAGATAACATGACAAAGTGCTCCGGCCCAGGGAGATCTATTTTTGATGTACTGGCATCTGAACCAGCAAACTGGAATTAATAGTCACATAATTTGTTTCCCACTCCTACCCCTGTTAAATTATTGGACAGGGCTCGTGGGAGAGCACAGAGGCTTAATGCTAAGGTGGATGAAAACCGACCCATTTCAGTTTGCATGTGACTGGCTAGATGAATTTTAGAGAAACGGTGGCAAAAAAGCCTCATGTTTCCACTGATGAATGCTCCACAATTGATCTCTCACAGGCAGCAGATGGGAAACAGAGCGAAGCTTTTATAATACAGTGGAACAGAGAGAGACATTTCCACACCAAATAAATAAAAAGATGAAAGCGTAGCAAAGAGCACCTTTATAAATGTGGGTAACAAAGGGCTGTGAACTCAGCTATCAAAATGAAGCTTTCTTTTTCTATCTTTTTGCAATCGCCAGGATTGTTACCAGCCATACAGAAAATGGTACCTCGCTAAATAAATATAAAGCGAATTCACGCCTGATCTACACATTGACTGCAAGTAACTTGGTAGAGCGAGACATAAGGGTTTTTTTTTTATCAGTTTAATGAAAGTGTGAGATAAATACTTTACACTTGGTTTGAGGTATTGATATGTTCCTCCTTCTAACATGTGGAAACTAAACTGATCTCATCCGTGTTAAACATGTGATTGAGAGTCATCTCTGAGCAATGTGTACATAGCCTTCTTCTAGCAGCTTCCATCTCAAAACTGTATAATTATCGCTGAAGGCTCAGCACAAGCTAATATACTCTGTCACCACCATTTCTGGACTGAAACTGTTGCTGAGGGAACAGATATATCTTTTTCTATCTGCATAAATCTGATACAAAGTAATTATATCGGGCTTTACATCAGCTTAGCTAAATTGGTTCATAATTTAAATCAATGCAATGTTAGAGCTGGTCCTGGGTTTCAGAAACAAAATTTTCTCATAGTTCTTGCTCATGGCCATGGAGCAGCAGCCACTAGGAAGGCCACCATACTTCTAAGTGACCACTGTGAGTGACATTCAGGCGAAAACAACTCAAAACTGCTGTCCATAATTTGCTATGTCTCATTTGCACAAATATTTCTCTGAAGTGGTACCATGTTGCTGCTATACTGTTTGTTGCCAGCTGACAAATTGCTTATTGCCTTTTTTTCTTTTCTTTCCTTCTAAAAAGCAGGTTTTTACTGCCTATTCCTGCCTGGAATTACTTGTGCTTTAGACAAAATGGTGTCTCCTCAGCAGGTACAGCTGCAAACATTGTTCGTTGAACCAAACCGTTCAACGGAATGAAAGCATTTTCCAGGCTAGATGAGAGGTACGTAGATGACACGAGCTGGCATTTGTGGGCATTAGCTGGCAATACCCAAAGTGGTTTCTAAGAGTCAGTTGTGAAATAATTTGCTGGCAAATGACTTTTTTGTATATATATGCCTATAAGGGACTTTCTTTCTGGCAGGCCCATTGTTCCACCCACCTCGTGTAGCTGCATTCGCGAGATATGATGCAATATTTCATTTCTCACCGGTTTAAACAGGTCTCAGCCCTGCACTACCCATGGCCATATAGCTGCCAGCCAGCTCACAGACAGAGTGAACTCAGGCATTTTTTAAAGCCCAGTCAGACAGCACTCACATGGGCCTGCAAAACTCTATATAGGATTTAACCTTCATTATGTCAAAGGGGCCTTTGAATATTCATTTCTTTTCAGAAATAATGGTTCTGAAAGTTCCCAGCGTTGGCTATATGGTAACGTCTTGCTCCCACTAGTCTCACCTATAAGGATGAAGGTCAGGACTGAGTGGATGCGTTGATTGTAGCACAATGTAATGTCTACTGGCCTATTTTTACCCTCAGAAGGAGCTAGAACCCTCTATTCACATTTTATATTCATTTATGCCTATTTGCTAAGTAATTCTTTTCTTCTTCATCTTTCTATACCCTGACACCTTAATCTTGCTGACATCTTACAATAGTTAATGAGAAACAGCTCCCTGTCTTTTCGTTGCTCGCTTTCCCTCCCTTAACACCAAGGCATCGGATGATAGTTTACTTTGCAAGACTTGAAAATGTTGTGTTGTACTTCTCTTTTGAAGAATACATATATATTAACAGGGCTCAAACCAAGAGCAATAATGACAGCCTTATAAACATGATTACTAGCTGAGACACAAGTACAGACACTCTCTTGAATACATCACCCAGGTATTATTTTCAGCTACAGACCTGAAAGCAATTTCCATATTTTATAGACAAAAACATGACACCTAGCTCTAGGAGAAGCACACCCAATATAACATCTTTGGAAATACAATACTTTTTCTAAATAACACTGTTTCAGGGCTATCTATAAACACTCTGTCATGAGGGTATTTCACTAATTCCAGTTCCTTTAAAGTTCATCATCTACTTAAGACATGCAAATACTTTTAACAAGCAAGATCTCTGGCTCTCAAGAGACAAGGTGTTCTGAGAAAACAAACAATTGAACTCTGTTAAGCTAGTGCTCAAGACCTAATTTTATTAACATTGAAAGAAAAACAAAACCAACAAGGGATTTGATTAGTTCTCAGTATAAAAAGAAGTCAGTAAAAGAAAATCCAGGTGGCTGGATAGTCCATAAGTTGCTGTTTATGCTATTAATGTGAAAGAAAGAATTATCAAGTGGGCAGGCTGCACTCATGGCACTCTCAGTAGAGACTGTTGCATGTGTCTCTTCCTCGGTTTCTCTCTGTGTGCTGAAATCATGACAGGAGTGTTAGGGGAATTATTGAGTCAGCCAATAATTGCATGGCTGAAAAGATATTACCTGTATACCAGGTACACCTTGTCTTTTCATGCCAGGTTAACTGCTCTATGACTGAAATATAGAATGTATTGTTAAAAGTAATCATAACACTACATGGGTCCAGGGAACGGCTCTTTTTATTTGAGCAGGGAAGACTGCTGGCTTATGCTAGTGTGCCATATACAAGAAAGATCGCCTGCTTCTTCCAGAAAGTAATCATGCCTAATTATATCTATTCTTCTAGGGTAATACTCAGGGTGTGAATTCCACAGCCTCTCCATGCATCCCACTTGTTAAGTCCTTTGAAAACTTTGACTGCCATGTGCCTAGACTACATCTTGGTAATACCAGCGGCTATGGCAAACAGTAAATCTGCCCAGACTCAGGGTCTGCACCAGTGAGACACCTCCTCGATCTCTTTTCTGATCTCATAGCCTGCCAAAAGTAAGCCAGACCTGTCAAAACTGCTTTAGATGGTTGTTTCTCAGGTTTGGATGGGAAGTGTAATATTCTAATTTGTTCTTTTTCAGAAACTGTTGGGAAGGACTTTCCTGGTGATGACTGTTGTAGAAACTTTTTCTGTATCTAATATATTTATTTCACTGTCTCTTCTTGCTCAGTATTACAGTATTGACAAACTTTTCTTGGCAGCACTCTTCTCACTTGTTTTGTCCACAAGTTATTTAGGTAGCTTGGAAGTACACGCCTTTTACACTACCATTTAAAGCTTCATTACTTAGAAAAATTAATTCTCTGATGAAAATCTTGTGGCTTCTTCTAAATCTAGCGTGTTCTTTCTGCTAATATAATGACCATTCTGTGCACTGTTTCATTTGTCTGGAAGACAAGGAGGAGTATGGTGGAGACACGGACCTCTAGCATGGTTCTGGTAATTCAGGTGTTAAATGAGTTGACATGGAAAGATACAACATTCACAGTAAGATACTGAATAATAACAGGAATGAAACTTACTCTGCTGTTTCACAGTTTGAGCTGAGGCATCCGTGGTGATTTTGTGTTTGCAACTGTTCTAGCTGAAAGCAATAATATCTTTTTATGTACCTGTGTCTTTCTTATTCCCCATTGAGTTTCTCTCACTGTTCTTGAGAAACCAAATTGTTATAAAACACCTTTGATAACATGAACCTCTACTTGATCTGTTGTCCCAAACACAAACTGTTTCTGAATATCCAGAGATAACATACCTTCATTTCTTCCTCAGCAATAGTCCTTTTGAAGATAAAATATTCCTACTTTTATCCTTTTGTTTTGCTTTGTTCTGTGTTTGGTTTTTTTTTCCAGGATAATTGGCTTATAAATCATAAAGTGTTCTGAAAGAACAGGAACTACCCAAGATGTAGTAGAAGCTCTGCTAGCCCACTGGTGGCTAGTAGTTCTTCAAACACTGAATTTCATTGCAGAAAGTCAGAGCTTACCTCAAAGCTGGACAGTGACTGTCACGAGTCGATGCAGAGCTCAGCACAGGTAAACTCATCTACATTTATCTTTGCTTATACAGATTCAGATAACTTTCATGGCTCCATAATACACATAAAATAAAAGTCTTTGGTAAGGATGAAGTGCTTGCTGAACTTACTAGTGTGGTAGTATGGCTGACATCAAAACAAATTCCCATTGAATACTTCATTCATCTACCAAGAAATTATCCCAAACTTGGCCTAGAACACAATGCTATGTGAGCTTCACATTTGAGGAGAAGCTGTACTGTAGATAAGGACTAATTCAAAGCCTCCTTAAAATTCTCTTTTGCTTTTACCCACAGGCTAACTCAGTTCTTCTTCCCTCTGGCTAGAATGCATGCCAGTGAAGGAAAAATTTATTCCCTGGAACCGTGCTGCCTTCAGCAATTTCAAATAGCTCTAAATTATGTGTAAGTATCTCATTTCTTATTGATATTTCTACTTTAATGTTACTGAGTGTGTAGGTCTGCACTACTCGTTTAGGACTTTTTTTTCCATAAATATCGGTTCTAAATTACTAATCCTGTTTGAGCACTTACCATTATTCAGACGATCAAGCATTATGCAAGTATCAAAAAGTTCTCGTGTTCTTTTCACCTCAATTCAGGCTTTTAATTTACTGAAATTTATAAAGCCTTGCGAACTTCGGATACTTTTAATGGTCTGTCTGCTTTAGCGTTATCATAAAACCTTTTAACATTTCACCTTTGCATTCTTCAGGATGTGACCTTTAGCTTTCCCTGGGAGTACTAAGACAAGAATTAATTCTGCCTCTCCACAATATCAGACTTGTCTGTCACCAGCATCTTACTTTTGTTCCGTAATGGTCCTATTAATGTCTGCCTTGATAGCTTGCTTATCTTCAGACAGAATTTCAGAGTGTAGATGAGAGGACAACTCCATGGATGCATTCAGGTCTAACAGTATGAGGTACACTTAGTAACCCTCAGTGCATATGCAAGCTTTTGCACACTTCTGCTAGTCACATACGCGCAACATGCTTCTTGCATAGTCAAATTAATATTATGTACTGATAAATCAATATGAAAACAAGTTACAGAAGTTTTTCCACAGAGCTTACTTACTTTTAAAGCCCATCTTACTTTTAAAGTCTTCTTCAAATTTATGCACTGCTGTTTATTATCTATTTTGCCTGAATAGAAGAGACTGGCTCTCTTTTCCCTACTCCTTCCTATGACTCATTTACCCACATATTGACTGATGTCTACACAGTGCTGATGTACACAGATGCTCCTTTCCTGCCATTGAGGTGGAGAAAACAGATTAGAATAAAACAGGATTTTGAAAGTTAGTCTTTATGACCCGGGAACCGGATTTGTTTTGGTTTTATTTGTAAATTCCTATTTGTGGAAGTTTTGGAGAATTTGTATTCACTTTCATTGGGTAAGCAAGTGAAATAAAAACAGTCTTTCAAATGTTTTTAGAAATGGGGCAGAACAGAAGCAGATACTCTTTCCGTGGCCAAAATTTACTGGATGGCCTTGGACTTCAGGCAAGTGTTCATTTAAAGTTTTGTTGAGAAACAGTTTCCAGTAAATGTCTCAATTTAGGTGAAACAGCATATTTTGCTAAAACTATGATTAGTTGAAAACATCCTGGCCAGCTCTAGCAGGAACACAGAAATTATACCATGTTGTTAGGCTGGTTTGCAGTCTGCTGACTTCAGTATGCTTTTATGTCATTTAAGCATCTGCACAAGAAGTGTGCTGCTGCTTTGAGCTCAAATCATCAGGAAAGCAAAGGAAGAAGCTGCAGCTTCTCATCAGGTTCTTTCTTCTCCTGTCCTGCCAGGTGGCTGGCTCTGTTCTGCTGCTTCCAGGGATTTCTCTCTCTCTTTCCTGTACTGCTGACTGCTAATTGATCCCCCCTGCAGAATTCCTCCCAGCTTCTGCTCATTTCTGTTCACTGGTCTCAAACTTTGATCCAGGGACCCCTTTCTTCTGGTCACCTGAGGCATCCAGACAGCCACGACCCAGGCAGTGCTGCATGCTTCTCCTGCTCCTCTCACCTCAGAACTGTTTTCTTCCATGATGCACATTCAGGAGATGCCCCACAGCTCAGTGAAGTCTCTCCCCTTTCCCAAGCTCTCTTTTGTTTCGAGCTCAGTCACTGGTAATCCCCAGGACTGCACCCAGTGCTTCTTTCCAGCTGGCAAGAAATTTCTCCCTCTCCTCATCTGTTTGTATCCCGTTCCAAAAAGACACAACTGGAGCTTGAAAGTGATAATTCAATCCACGTGTACAACAGAGGAAGGTAAACTAATAGCCAGAGCTTCTAAATACAGTCTTGAAAATCACAGCACTTAGGACTTTGAGTACCCTGAATACAGCCACAGTTCATTCCAGAAGCTTGCAGAAATCTGCTATTAGATGACCCAGTCTGAACAAGGTATAGTTTTTTCCCAAAGCTGCAGAAACAAAATGTAGCACTTTCAAATGCAGTGCCTAATTGTGAACATTCAAAGCATTAAGTATTTTGACAGCTAGAGAAGAAAACATGTCCTGGAAACGTCCAGGACTGTTACTCATAAAGTGATGTAATGAGTAGAAAATCTAGTTACTTTAATATATAAAAAAAGTGAAACCTTGCATTTCCTGACAGAGTCTAAATAACATCTAAATAACAGGAAAAAGGGCAAGTGAAAGAAATCCTTTCTAGATGGTTATTATGTTATGACAAACACTCCGACAGCCTCTCTGTTAGACCTATCTGAATAACACTCAAGCCAGACGTGACCTCCCCTGACTTTAAGGGTCTTTGGATGAGGCTCTTAACCATATAGAAGAGATAGTTTGACATTTGCATGCAATAAGTTACATACTCTTGACTTTATGTTGTTTCAATCTTGACCAGCTTCCCTTACACACACACACAAAGTGCTTGCACTGGCTGCTAGACCACAGAGGTTGGTCTGTATAAGGTCCTGCTTCCTCCTCCCCATTCCAACGCAATAGGTAAATGAACAGCAGCATAGGCCAGTTTTTATCCAGAAATGATCATGAGGAAAAAGGAGTTAAACACTTGAGACACCTAGCAATAAATTTACTACAACCAGATAAGTATAACACAGCCCCACAAGAAAGAGGATGTTTAAACTTGGAGAATCTGATGCTCTGCCTTTGACTTACTTAACAGTGCTGCTTTGCTGAGTGGAAAATCTAGTTACTTGAACGTATAAAGAAAATGAAGACTTATATTTCATGACAGAATCTAAATAACATCTTATCTGTCCAAGTGAAAATCATGTCCATTACACTAGAATGGTTATGTACATCATCCTTCTAGTTTACATTGTTAGAGTGCTTTTACATCAAAGATGTCATTTTATCTTCCATCAGACATCCCAGGGTTTCTCGTGCAGCCTCTCCCTCCTCCTGCTCAGCCCTCACTTCTCATTGTTTTACTACCAGGTACCATGACATTGTAGCTATATTTTCTGAGCTGTTTTTTCACAGATTGGAGTAACATTTATTTATAACATGAGTAAATTCTTCATTTTAAAACATATAACAGGTATTTCTTGATTCAGGAAAATGTCTGTACTTAGACCAGCAAGTGTATTATTGGAAGGAAGGTTTCACCATAAAAGCTTTAAATGGCATCTTAAAGCTTTTAAAATACAGTGTGCTGTCTTTGTGGCTCTGTAAATCACTAGCCTGTTAGAGGTCAAAAGATTATCATTTAGAGAAAGGTTTCATTCTTTACAAGGGAAACTGGTAAACCAAAGTTATATAAATAAGCTGTCTGCCCTGAGACTTAGTCATGTTGCAAAATATATCTTTGCTGTCAAATGCAGAGATGCTAATATGAAGACAGTACCTACTCTTTTCATGCAGGGCTCATGGATAGTAGCATCTTGTTTATTGTGACAAAGTGAGGCTGGTGGATCATATATATTCTCAATGCTCCTAACTTTTTATCTAGATAGATCAAGAATTTACAGCAGACTACCTACCGTGGTGAGGTACATGTAAGAAGGAAGCATTTCTCAGAGTCATTAAACACCCGCTCCACTCATTCAAAATGTCCTTGGTTTGTATGTTTGACCTTGCGATGAGCGCAGCACTCTGATAATGTGATTCCAGTATTATTATCTTTCTATTTCCCATTCATGTTCTCAATCTTTAGTTCATCATAACATAGAGTTATACTAAAATTACCAGAGTACCTGCAGAAATGTGTTTATGTATACAGATATTTCAGATAAATTGATTGTGAAATCTGACCCTCAAGTGTAATGTATATAGCATTATCAATATGCTTCTATGTTAACCTCTGACAAAATCATAATAAATTAGCCTCAAGTGTGGCAGCTTGGATCCTTGACTGTCCAACAGCTTCTCTAGTCAGCAACACTATACTTAGGATTTAAGAATACGGAAAAAGTGGCTGAAATTCGTAATGCAGAATTCCAGACGCTTTAAAAACTCCCTTTAAAACCCCAGAACTGGGATGCATGTAAATGCCTGACTCCTATGGGCATCTAGGCACAGGAGTAGAAGGAGCCCTTTCCTAGGCAAAACATGTAGGCATTAATTTACATTTTTAGTCTTTTTTTTCATATGCTGGCAGCTTAATGCTGAAAGAAAGTTTTCATTATCTGAGTTGATAGCTAACAGTCAACGTTGTTCTCTTGTCTCTGTATCTTTCAGTGACTGGGAAACTGATTTCTAACAATACATGGATGCACTGAATTAGAAAAGACAGTTTTAGAGCAGTGACATGTTTTTTTTTCCTACAGTGCACACTCCACTGAGATACGTCAAACAGGCTGTAGGAGAGCTGCGTGCACTTGCAAAGGTTCTCCTGCCCACTCTCTCTTTTTCTTCCTTCCCTTTTCCGCTTGTCCTTTTGCCTGCTCTGACTGCGACTGGAGAGCTGCTCTGCCAGCCAGAGGGCAAAGGGGAAGGGGCGAAGGTCTCACCCCATGGTTGAAGGGGCACAGCAACTGCAGAGCTGAAATCCCAGCTCCTGAATCAAACTGCAAAACATCAGCTCAGTGGCACAATCAGCTTTCACTGTCTTTCAGCGTGGTAATTCAAGGTCTTATCCAAATTTCACTCTAAAACATTTTTAATTGGCTGTGAAGGCTTTGAACTTCCACCCAAACTTGCTTTTTCTTCTGAAATTTCCAGGAAAGATTGGATGATTTCTCAGTGACACCTAAGTGTCCTAAATTGCTGTTTCAAGGATTATTTCCTTCACAAAGTGTCCACCTGCATTTATAAATCTAAGTTATCCAGGCTGAGATAAGGATATTTGCAAACCAGACTTTATATGCCATTTTAATTATTTAATGAAATTTCCATTTGATTTGCAAATCCAGGACAATATTCCCTCCCTATCCAGTTGTACCTGTATAGAATAAGCACATCCTCTACAGCTTTGGATAATAAACACATTCCTACCACTGAAACATTTTTCTCAGCTCTTCCACTGCATCCTGAATGCAAAAGGAAATTTCTTTTATACTTTTTTAAGCCTTCAAGTCCTATGAGTGGTTAGTACCTTTCTAGCCCGGATTGCTTTTACTTTTTGCTAAACAGAGAAGAAATAACAAGGAAAAATGTCCTGTAAGATGTCACAATATGCATGTATCTGTAACAAGGTGAATCCAAACTGAATATAAAATGACTGCTCCCTCCAGAAGACCCATGTGTGGAATACAGCTCGGTGTGCAAAAAGCACATTTGCAATGGTATACATACATATATATGCACCTATATGCCATACACAGAAGTTTCTGGCACAGACAACATTGTTACGTTCAGGATGGATTCTGTCACAGATGTCCACCTGACTAGATGAATGAAGTCAGCCTTTCCACATCCAAATATAGGCACAAAAATGTCTAAGAAAATAGCCCTTGGATCTGATCTGCCATTGAGGTCACATCCTTTCATAACTGATTGGAAACTGTATGCTGCTGCTGGGGACTACTAAAAGAAAATGCTAAGATTTCTGAGCAAAATTTGGGCATAAACATTTGAAAAGAAAGGTGACAGCTTTTTCTGTTTGCCAGTGACAAAATCGGAGTTCCTTAAAAGGAAAAAAAGAAAAAAAAAAAGGAAAACAGCTTAGAAAACAAATGTAACTTCAGTGGCTTCATTGTAATTGACAAATTAACTTCTTAAAAATTAATGTAAATATCATGCTTGTTACATATCTGTGTGTCATAATGCATAATCATAATAGATTAGCTTTTTGTTTGCAAATCTCTAAAACTGCAGAACTAGAAAATATGTGTGTTTTAGGTGAGTATGCAATGTTCACAAATAACATTTATATGTTCAGTCAAGCAACTGTGTCAGGAGTTTTCATGAGTAAACTCAAAATTGCCACTCAATGTCATGTTTTTTATATAATGAAACAACTGAAATATTAAATGATTACTACTTATTGTTCATAGAATGGTTTGGATTGGAAGGGACCTGTGAAGGTCATCCAGTGCAACCCCTCTGCAATGAGCAGGGACATCTTCAACTAGATCAGGTTGCTCAGAGCCCCGTCCAAACTGGCCATCAACGTTTCCAAAGGTGGGGCATCTACCATCTCTCTGGGCAACCTCTTCCAATGTTTCACCACCCTTAGTGTAAAAAATGTCTTCCTTATTATCTAGGCTAAATTCACCCTCTTTTAGTCTAAAACCACTACCCCCTTGTCCTGTCACAACAGGCCCTGCTAATAAAAAGGCTGTCCCCATCTTTCTGGTAGGCCCTCCAACACAACACAAAGATTTAAGACCATACTTACTGATTTATTGAAGAGGCTCCAACTTCATGTGGTAACTTCAAATGCTATCAATTCCAGCAATGTATTGCAAGTCCTACTTTTCATTGATATCTATTTTATTTTTTCATAAATTCTCTCCTTTTTTTTTTCTAGGAAGCAAAATAGAGGTCTTCAAACCCAGGAAAAGTTCTCCACTCGCTGTGTGTTTTTCTGTGAGGAAATGATTGCTTTTTAATCTGCCATTCATCTCATCCAAATAGGAACGAAGTGGATTTTCAGGTCAGATACTCCTCTTACAAATCAATAAGGTGTCGTTGAAAAGTTGAGTTTGAAAAGTATAGTAAAAATATAAGTATGTGACTTCTGTGTAAATGAGGAACTTACACATGCACAATATTGAGAGATGTATGAATCCCTCCTCACCACCAGAACCCAAGTGGGTTCCTGGCTGAGCTGTACAAGTGATGGTAATGAAGTCTTATTGAATTCACATTTTTGTCAAGGAGACGTGCAGGGTGTTTTCCTTGCTGGCAACTTATGCCTTGAGGTTAAATACATCCATATACGTGGAGAAATTGGGTCATACTCTATGAGGTTTTACAGAAATATAACTAGCGGAAAGTAGAGTTGCTAAAAGGCTATAGAAGTGCCACTGCGAGGCTGTGAGTACCTGGGCAGCCTGAACAAGATTCAGCTGTCTTGCTGGAGTTAATTTTGAATCATCATAATGAAAATGTTTTTCTGGAATTGATCTGGAGCACAAATAATTGATTTTTCAAAAGTAAAGCTTTTATAAATGAAAGAAAAAACTTCCTGTTTTAATTTTAAAAGCAATCAATTATGATAATTGAGCTACAAAGACTGAGCTGGTATTTAAGTAATGGGAATTTTCATAAGCAGATGACTCCAAAGACAAACATCGGGCTGGCCAAGAAGGCACTGGGCTGCTTTGAGGACTTTTTTCCCCCTATGCAGTATAAGCTTTATAAAATGACTGCCCATTGCCAGGTTTAACCATTATGTGGACTAAATAAGAGCTGGAAACTGGCTGCTGCCACCGAAGCATTAAATGTCCTTAATTTCTCCTGATCATTTGTACTTGTTTGGCTGCAGCCAGCTTATGAGGCATTTTGGCATTGAGGCTATTTCCACACTGTGGCATTTGTTTCCATTTGGATCTAAACTTGCTCCAATTAAAGCTTCTTCCCTGGTTTTCTGCTGCTCATAAATGCTGTGATTCAGGAGTAGTTTAACGAATTTTTTTTCTTTTTTTTTTTTAATGCTGACTTATCAAGTTTGCTTTTTTTTTTTAATGCCAATGTGTTGGTTCTGACAACATTTTCTCATCAAAACTAGACTCCATACTAAAACATTTAAGCAGCTATGAGTATCTAGGAATATCTTAACTTCATGACTTTACTCATCCTTTCTGAGATGAGGACCTGAAATGTGCTTCCCACTTGAAAGACAAAATTTCTTTTTATGTATATAATACGTATGTATATACATATGTGTACATATATGCACATAGACCTATAGACATTTTTCTCCTGCAAATGAAAGATGAACCTTTTTACACTCTACAAATAATTCCAATGTCATGGGCAGTTCCCTGTAAAAGAAATATGATATAACTCACAAGCTCGAATAGATTTCACCTCTGAGTACTGTGGATTCTTCAATCTTTTAAAGAAGAATTTCATGCTGTTAACAAAATACATTTAGACTGGGTAAACTTACATCCCTTCCTTGCAATGCTAATTGACAAAACAAAAAGCTTTCAAACAAAATATTTGCTTGACTTGTGGGCTCTTCTCAAATGTTTCGCTCCTCAAATCTTCCTTTTTCCTGCTTCAAACTTGCGTAACTTGGATGGGAGTTAATGAACCCCACATGTCCTGGCTCCCAGCGTATGGTCCTCTGTGTCAGGAGAACCACCCTGCTCCTCTGTGCAGGGTATGAAAAATGACATCCTTTCTCAGTACCTTTGTCAAGTCTGTTTTTGGTTTGTTTACACTCCGAGGACTGTATTTGCCTGTCAACTGGCCCTGAAAAAGGTACACCGAATTCAGAACACAGGAAATTCTCTATGTAGCTATAAAGACAGTAGACAAAACAGCTCTGCAGTGCTCCATTCCCTCTTCACTTCCCATGAAATATGACACCAAGACCAAAGTTTTAGACTTGATAAAGCCCTCCATAGAAATCACCCGTTTTACCAAATGATTTACTGCCCTTCCCACTAACGTAATTACAAGGGAGAAAGCTCCAAATGTGGCGCCCACTTTGAATGGAAATGGTTCTGTGGAACAATCAAGAATCTGTTTAATTTTATAAAGGTATATGTGTATAGATGTATGTATACACATATATAAACTACTTTTGAGGTAAGAAAACAAATCACAAGTGTAGAAAAGCAGCAAAAGCAACTCATCTCATAAAGCAAAAAGAGACTAATGCATCTAGATCAATTACAGTGATAATCATGAGAAAAGGAAAAGAAATTTTCCTCCAAACTCAAAGACAAGACTGATACACAGATTTTTCATGTGAATTTTCCGTATCAAGGCATGATATCTAGCTATGTAGTTATTCTGTTCCTGTCATGGTAATTGCTTCTAGTGCTTGTATGGCATAACAACCCTATAAGGCACATAACAGAGATTCACTAAAGTAATTTGGCAGAAAAGACTGGCTAGGGGAATGGTCAGTGGCTTTAATTACTCATTTCTTAATACTTTAAGGATATGTGGAAATTCATGCAGGATGGGAAGAAAAATCTAATTAATTGAGAAAGAAGTATTCCTTCTTAGGGGCTGCTTAACCAGCACGAACCATAAGCCAAACAAATGTAATCCTGTTTCTTTCTCAGTTTGATTAGTTACAGAAACCGGTATCTTAAGGGTAATTTTCTTTGATTGTCACGTGGCAACTGGGTGTATCAGACACTTCAGTATTAATTTGATAAAGCAGAAAGAACTGCTGAAAGAACCAACTTGAGCCATCAATTCTGGGAGCTATCTCAAATTATAGCAGCTGCAAAATATGCAGCATACAGCATTCAGAAGCAAGGCTCCATCAAGGAAAACATTTAGGACTTGAGAGGTAACTTTAAAGCTGCACGTTTGCAGCTTGAATTTGTTTGTCGGTCCCTTACCACTGCAGTAAGTGGTACAAATACTGAGAGAGCAATTTTGCATAATAACACAAAGTCAGCCTTAGAAATGGAATATGCCATGTAGTAAGGTAGATATTTACTGGAAGCCTAAGAACTGAAAACTACTACAAAGTAGTATTTTTTTCAGTTTTCAACAAAAAGTAACTGATTGGGGCAATTTTTGTTAGGAAGGATAGGACAAAGATAACATAATAGCGCTTATCTGTTAGCAAATATGGAATTCATATGCAAATAGATACAGGTCTCTAGTTCAAGGCTGACTTCTATTTGGTTTCATTTTTTTCCTTTTGGGGTAGTTATGATTCTTACTTTAAATATGCAGTGCATGCATTTGATTTAAAATACACCAGCCTTTAATGGTTTTACAATGTTAGGAAGAGAGCACATAGAATAAGATCCATAAAATGGTAAAAGTATTGTATTTTGCAAATAGATTTTGCTGTAGGTTGGTTGCCCTACAAAACAGTAATGATGAGATGTCAGAGAAGCGCTCTCTTTCCCCTTCCCCTCTCTCTCTCCCAATTTGTGTATACATACAATGACAAAAATGATGATCTCTAGGGTGCTCAGTGCCATAAAACTCATTTCACGATTCTTCCATTATGGAAGATCTATTAAAAAACAGAAAAGGTAATTTATGTGTTGTGATTTGGGGGCTTCATAAATTACATGTTGTAACAGAGATCAAGGCTAGTAATTTTAACAAGAAGTAGCTCTGAAGTGTCCTTCTCGTTTCATAAATGTGTGAATCATAAGAACACTTGTTGAGAGCAAAGACCAATCACTTTGGCCTCATTTCCATATAGGTGGAGCTGTTGTAGGTTCAAGGTTTCTTCCCTTTTTTGTTTCTGTAAAGAGATATATTCTTTTAGGTGGGTTATAGCCATTACAGTGCAAACACCTCTTTCGTGTTTCAAGGAAATACATCTATTTATAAAAAATTAATTTCCCTTCTGTTACACTCACTTATGGCACATGAGAAGTGAATGTGGTCCATGTCAGGAGCCATACAGTGAAAGAGAGTTCATCTTCTTTTAATCCCTTTAAAAGTAGCGGCTAGTGCTGCTCAGACACTCACTGGTGACAGCAGAATTTGGCCCAGTAGCAGGTATGTTGGAAGGTGGACTTTACAGAGGCAACCAGGTCAGTTAATCTATACAGTTAAGGTAAAGCAGAAACACAGTGCTTCTTCTGCAACCTCCAGGTTTCAGCCTTACTTCAGTTACCTGCAGGGTAAGAAAGAGACAGTCCTTTACATCCACCAGAGCCAGAGAGTGTCCAGCGAGCTCCCTAACGGCACAGGCAAATCAGACCATCTCAGGCAATCAAATGCTAATGAACTGAAATGAAGCTTGAGGAGTAGTTATGAGAATAATGTCTACTTGAAGTACTAGTTCTGGATCATAACCGTGCTGAATTACTGATGGATCACCTGCTTTTTGTGGTTGAGTGCTGTTTGATATGGGCAGAGTGCAGAAAGAGAGAATGAATAGAACTTAGTTAAGAGGATATATAAACCGTAACTTTCAAAACTAAATTCTTAAAATATTATTAGCTGCAGATATGAGACCTCTAGGAGTTCCCTCTAAACTTGATCTGGATTCAGTGATAGGCACTTTGGCTGAAATTAAACCATTAACTTATCTCTGCACGTAGATACAAGAGTCTTCATCCTTCTCATGCTCGGATCAACAAAGAGATGGGAGTTTATCTTCATCAGCCATAAACAAAAGCTGGCGTTAAAGCCAGCTTAGGAAAAGATTCTTTGACATCCCTAAATGAGCTGATGTGATCCCTAAGGGAAATAATAATAATATTAAAAAAAAGGTTTCCACAAGTTGAAAAAGCAAGCACCCTGGCTTAGTTCCAAAGCCCAGCAGACCTGGGAAATACATGCTGTTAGCTTTCATAGCACATATGACAGGTTACATATTACTTAACTGGTTTAAAACTGGTACAGCTGTTTTGTCTAAAGTGATCATAAAACAAAGCTAACAACAAAAACCATCAAACTCATCAAAACACGGAGGTTTTCTTAATATGGGCTTTGTGCATTTATCACTTGGTTTTATAGCTTCTAGAATTCAAGTGACAAATTGTGAGGGAATTTTATTGTCAGCTATCGAACCATGTCTTTACCAAGGTACTAAAAAAATATATAAATTGAACTATGCTATAGAAGCTATATAAAAATCCAGTGTTTAAACAATACAGAATGTCTAGGAGAACAGTTTCTAGCAATAATACGAAACATCGCCATGGAGCTTAACTTGCGTAACACTTAATCCTGATAGCAATACACAAATCCACTTAGACTCTGCCATTTATTTTCATCAAGTTCTCCCTTTATCTATATATTGAACTTCTTTAATGGAAGTTATCCCTGTGCGATACTGTGTGTGCTTGATTTATTCTGCATTTGCTTAATAGCATCACTTTGTGATAGAAGTTTGTGGAAAGGCAAAACGAAAGACAAGTGTCTTAAGAGCATGGATGCCCTAAGAAAAAGCACTTATGAACAGCAATTATAAATACTTGGAAACTGCAGAAGCAGCTTATTGAGGTTCATTACAAAGTTCTTTTCACTGAACTTCTTATTTCTCTAAAAATATTATACACATATAAATACATACAAATACATATATATATATATATATGTATGTATATGTATAATCCCTATAATTTACTTCAGTGAAAACTCTACACAGCTCTGTTTGGAAAGTAAGTGTGTCAGTTCATGCTTTAAGGTTCAATCACCACAGTAGAAGTATTTGCAATTTTAGTGAATTTATGAAGAAAAAAAAAGAAAGAAGAAAAAGCCTGCTGCCTCATCACATCATACTGTAGTGTTCCAGAATCTGATATAGATGTTTTGGACCACAAAATTAGGGAAAAAATGTGGGTGTACCCATATTGATGTAGCCTGGTGAGAGAATGCATTCCAGTAAGTTAAGGTTATTTTGGAGTAGACTTGCATGTTTGTTTTAATTGATGTCTGACCGAAACAAAAATCTTCCTGATGGATGAAAACTCAAATGGCTCCAGAAAAACATAGCACATACTTCTGCTGTATTTCCTATGCCCTTTATATAATTTTTCTGGCTGCAAAAATGTTAGTAGTACGAAAGCCACAGAACTCTTTCATTTGAGCTAATGGGTTTCTAATGAATTTTATGAATGCTAATATGTCCACAATACATTTCATACAGTTAAGACATAATGCTCTACTTCTAAAATGGGTCTGCGTAAATTAACTTTGAAGGGTGTCTGTGTTAGTCTTTCACCCATTAATTGCACGATGTGAACCCCCACAGCAGCTGATTCAAGAGTTCACCCCGGCTGATTCTTGCTGGTGGAAATTTGCCAAAATGATTACATCAACTTCCAACAAACCACATGTGCATGACAACAGTCAGCAAACAATTACTTAAAACCCTATAATATAATTTGTAATTTGACATAATAGACTCTTCTTTCAGCGTGCACATTTCCATGACAAAGGCAGGGGAACTGGGGCAGTTCTGCAAACATGCTGGGCTCTGGACATTGGGGTGGGAGATGGCCCTTGTCCCTCCTCTCCTCAGTGCTCCAGGCTTGCCCAGCTACAGAGCTGCCTGGAACCTGGGATTAAAACCATGGCAGTCATAATTTTGGGAAGCTCCCTGAAATGCTGCCGTTTCTTTATTTTTATCCTTGAGCAATGCCCCAGCTTATGCTTTATCTAACAAGACGGCGAGGGGGTTAGGGGAAAATAAACCTATGGTAATGGTTCATAGAAACAATAACACTTCCTTAAGTTTTAAAAACAGCTGAAAGCAACTGTCATCCGCCTGCCTCATCCCCAGCTCTGTGGGATATTTTCCATGCTCCTGTGTTACAAAGACCTAGTAAAGGGTGAGTGTTGTGGTAAATAAATATATTTGTGCTTTAATCTAATATTCTTTGGTAAGGTCACAAATTGCTATCTATGCAACATTCAAAAACTGCAAGATTATCACAGATTCAGGCCTTGAAGCTCTTCTGTTTTCTTTGTTCAGAGTTCCTTGACGTATATTTAGGAGATAGATTGGTTTAAAATCTCTCCTCCTTTCTCCCTCCCCTCCTCTCTGCTTTTAGCCGAGTGATTTATTTGAAAAATGTGTGACTTCTCTAATTTTCCATTTATGGGCTAAGGGTTCTTTGTAGCAATAAAAGGACATAAGGCCAGCAAAGAGGAATTATGCAGCATCTATTGTAAGGAAATGTAAAATAATTGCAGTTTTATGCAGGGTGAGGACACTTAGCAAAATGTAAAGTCTTTATCTACATTTTGTTTAGACTGTGGCTGCCAGAGGAAGATGTCAATAAACTCTGTGTTCCATGATACCGTAAGGAGCAAAAATCTCACTTTTTAGTCTGGTTTCCAAATTAACTCAATGGTGGAAAATGGACTTTTTCTGTACATAATGCAAAAAAAAAGAGGAAAGTTTGGCAGAACTTTGCAAGTAGCTGGGAGTATGGAAGGACAATAGTGACACTGTGTAATTTCTCCTGAATCACAGAAAAAGGTTATAAACGGCTTGCAGCAAGTATATGATAGTATAAACTGATAGAATGTAGTTTTCAGGAATGAATTGACTTACACAGAAGGGAAAATAGCCGTTACTATGAATACTGAAAGTTTATCAGTGGTGCTGTGTGCAAGGCAGTTGATTTTAGGTTGTTAGTAGCTATTATGTCAATTTGCTCTTCCTTCCCTGAGTGTTTCTCTGTATGATCTGTTTTCACAGCCCCTTGGCCTGGACTTGGAGGCAGAGGAACCCATAGGTTCAGATGAATGGTAATGAGCATTGTCAGAGAGGCAAGAAAATTGAATCCCTGCTCTGGCTGCCTGGCCGAGAGCTGCAGGAGCTAATTGTGTCAATGGTAATGAGACTGAGCAGGCAGCAGATGCTCACGTGCCTTTACAATCCAAATCCCACCAACAAATTCCTCCCACAGAAGCTTTGAGGGATGTCTTGGCACCCTGGAGATGGTGATAGACCCGGTCTCAGCCACATGCCACCTGCTAGAGCCATTGTTTAAAAAAGGAGGAGGACAAAAAAAAAAAAGGCTATTATGATAACAAAGTTGTTTGCTGTCTCTTGCAATGACTTTATGGCACCAGTTTCACCATACTGCAGCTACTGAAAAAAAAAAAGAGGAACATCTGATTCTTTAAAGAGAAACATTTGTATTGAGCACTGTTAACAACTTACTTGGGAAGCCGGATGTTCAGTATATGTTACATATTCTGATAAACCATGCCTGCCTTTTTCCCATTACAGCTCCCACTGTGCCTGCTTCCTACATCAGGTTTACATTTCCACATGTTTTCCCATGACATTGAAGGAGGGAGCATTTTTTTTTCCTCTTTTTTTTTTTTCCCAGAAAAATGAAGGATAAAAAAATGCAGATACCCATGTGGAGTGCTGTATAAATATTTACTGTAAAAAAAAATAAACAGCATATTTGGTCCTTATTCACAAAGCAGGCTGAGTGGTGAATTGTGCCTGAGGTTTTGAAGCGGGGAAGGCCATTAAGGGTCCCTTAATGATGGTCCTTTGTAAGATAAGCTTGCTAAACGCTGCAGTAGAGAGAGGTTCAGATCCTTCCAGGAAACATTTGCCCAGGAGCATCATTTCTGGAGAAATCTGATCAAATGTCCTTTCTTGCCCCAAGACTTTGTGTCCAGCTTTGCACTCCTGTAAGCCTCACGCTCTTCAAGAAAATTTAAACTCACCCTGAAGCTGTTCAGAATCCTTCTGTGGATTGGGTTGGTTCCCATCTGCCCCAGGGTCAGAAGAAGAAAAACATGTCTTAAAAACACCAGAGTTGCCTCTGGCTGCGTGAAGCTGAGCTCTGGCTCTGCTGAAGGTGATGGACGCTTTCTTTTAAGAGAGTGTCCGATGTCCTTAGAGCATTTTGGTCGCAAACATCTGTACCCACACATGAGTGGTTCGGGATCATTTGGCTTAGGTTGTCAGTGGAAGATTGAATACATGCTTTGTCTGGTCTGAAGACACTTGAAACAGGAATTGTGCTCCTTTTTTAAACTCCTGGGGCCATGGAGAAAGTTACAGTTCCACAAAAACTTGGGTTGAGCCGGTAATTTTACCAAGTATGTGTTACAGCCCTGGCTAAATTCATATTTGCACCAGACTTCTAACCCTTCCTTTAGAGAACCCCTACTCCTGTGAAGAAAAGGATTATCACAAATGCAGCTGCTCCTTCTACTCTGTGTAAAGCAGGAGTGGCCTTGAACATATCATCACATGCTAGTTAGTGTCTTGCAGGGTACAAGAGCCAGATGTTTGCCAGAGCAGAATTGCAGTAATGTAAGACATAGAAAGCCTTTCAAATTTATTCATGTCAAGTATTTCAAATTCCAGTGCACGCAGTATATTAATTTGTTAACATCTGGAATAAAACCAGCTGTGGGAAATCCAGTGCAAGCACACTAGCATGTAAGGCTGAAAACCAGTAAGTATACCTCAGGCAACAAGCACAGATGTTGCTCGTGCTTTCCCAGTGGGGAAAAAGAGATCTGAGTGACCACACCAGCGCCCCACTGGCTGCTTCGTTAGGGGACAGGAGGTGACAGAGCATCTTTGTTCTTTGAGTTCCACTTTGCATGAACCGAAGGTTAAAGCCACTGTCCTCTGAAGCATCTGGCTCTCCTTATTATTTGTATTTATGCTGATAGAGATGGGCAGAGGAAAAATGATGCATTAGGAAACGGGCAGTTGTCTCTGTTGTACGCAGCAGGACCACGGTTGGGTTTAGGTGGCTTTGTGAGAAAGTGGAACAAGGGCCACCCAGTGTTACCCTTGTTGGCTTAGGTGGGGTGGGAAAGAAGTATGACACAGTTCTGCCAGGGGCCTTTTATCCCAAGCACACACAATACCCAAAACCTCATTTTACTGAAGTGCATATATTGCTCTTACAGGCAATTTTGGGATAAACAGCTATCAAGTAGAGATATTCTGCTTCATGCTTTACAAGGCGTTAACTAAACAAAATTACAAATGCATTAGAGTGATCAAACAATGGAATTTCCATTATATACTGTGCCATATTAACTAATCCTCAAAATAATTCAAAAGCATCTGGTCATATATTACAGGCATTTGTTTTTAATAGAGATTTAGTAAGCCATAAGTCTCAAGCATTTTTCTCTTTTGCACTTGGTAAAACTTTGAGAGATAAATGTTTTATTGGTTCAGAAAGAGACCGAATATCCATGCATGGAACATGCACGGGTTTATTTATATACACAATGCTGCATTGCAAAACTGCCATGGAAATGTACTTGTGTAGCAGAAAATCTGATCCCCTGCCCTTTGCCGCGATGATTGATGATAATGTAAAATCTAATTTTGAACTCATCAAAAAAAATTTCTCACCCATCAGCAGGTGTATAGAATTTTGTGGTTTGATGTATTTTAATGAATTATTAGATTTTTTTTTTTTAAAGCATGTTGAAAAAGTGAAGATTATAGATCAGGGCTCTAAATTGAATGTTTCTCTTTATTCCTAGGTCTGGGAACCTGGCCTTCTGTTCCAGGGCTTCAACTGGCCATTTGTTGGGGCAGGAAGATACTTTTTCCTGATACAGCTACTACCTTTACTGAATGTTTCCCAGGTAAACTCTGAGGTGACTGAGAGTGGCCTTTGAGACAGCTCGTGCTAGGTGCTGCACAGAAAGGGGCAGTGCTCTGACTGGGAACAGAAACTCTTAGATGGGGGGTGTCTTCAGCAGGATTACTCTAGGGAACAGTTATATACGTATATAGTTAAGGCAGAGATTTTATGGAGGTCAGGATTGATAGTATCAAGTGGAATCTTTACTTTTCTGATTTGCCTTCCAGTATCTGAAGGGAGCCTGCAAGAAATCTGGGGAGGGACTTTTCACAAAGGCCTGTAGTGATAGGATGAGGGGTTCAAACTGGAAGAGGGTAGATTTAGAGTGGAAATTAGAAGGAAATTCTTCATTCTGAGGGTGGTGGGATGCTGGAACAAGTAGCCCAGGGGGGTTGTGGATGCTCCATCTCTGGAGGTGTTCAAGGCCAGGTTGGACGGGGCCTTGAGCAACCTGGTCTAGTGGGAAGTGTCCCTGCTATGGCAGGGGGGTGGGAACTAGGTGATCTTTGGCGTACCTTCCAACCCAAACAAGTCTATGATTCTATGATGCCTGAATCCATTTTTGATCAATTCTCTGCCTTTTCGGGTGAACCAGGTAACTGATGCCTGATTGAGGGACACTGTTTATTATTCCATAGATTAAAATATAGTCCTACCTAATGTATTTGGGCTTAATTGCGAAGACTGTGATGGAGAGATCATATTTGATAACCCAGTGGCCCATTCTGCCTTTAATAGCTCCTAAAGTAATCAAGCCTCTGATGCACCTCAGTTCTGAAAAAGCATGACTAGGTATAATCATGACTGACGAGACAGTTAGTAGACTGGACAAAGACAGCATTAATTTGTGATGAGTTCTGTGGTCGTCTGTGCAAAAAATCTGTCTGAAGTACCAGCCTCCTTTCACCCACTCCACTGAACAGCATCATACTGGCCTTCGATCGGCTTATTGTGGGTCCAAGAGTGAGTATAACATGGCAATGTTTGTTTGCCTGCAATGATGCTGGTCCCTCAGTTCACACTCGTGCTGCAACAGATGGAAATGTAAAGTGCAAGGACCAGGGAGGGCCCTGCCATTACTTTTACTTTGGGAAACAAGCTTGTTGAAGAGGGATGGAGAGAGAGGGAGGAAGAAAGAAAAGAGGAGGAAGAGAGAGGCAAGAGGGAGAGAGGAAGACCCCAATTTTGTCCTTCGCTGTGATGGAAATGTTCTTTTAAAATACACTTCTGACTTAGGAAGACTTGTCTTTCACATTCATTATGCAGGTGTCAAATCAAATTTTATCTTGCTATGTCTTGTGCACTGGAGCATAGTGCATATGACATTTTGTAACATGATGCAACGTAAGGCAATAAATCATCCCAAGAGTGAATAATACCCCATTTTGTGTGTGTGTGTGTGTATGTGTGTGCGGAGGGGAGTAAACCAAATGGCATTGTGCTAATTTCACTGTGCTTCTATCATTGTTAAGAAAATCATTTTCTTTCTCCCATCCCTGCTGAGGGACTAGATCTCAAAATAGTTCTTCAAAGTAAAATTCTCTGTCACCTAAGTTTGCATATATACCGTGCATCGAGGGGATCGGTAACTTTGCGAAGAAAATATATGCTTGAGAGCTCAATAAAACTCCTCAGAGAAACAAGACAGACTTTAAAGTATATCGACCGCAGAAATAAACCTACTTTCAGCTAAGTGAAAAATTAATTAATCCTCTGCGCAGCTGTGGTTTCTGCAGCAGTACTGGAGGCGAATGGAAGCGCTATTTGGAATCAGTTTGTTTTTCTTCTTCAAGTCCATCACTGGAGGATTGGAATGCAACTTTTGAGAAGACGGTTGTGGTGAATAGACCCGTGTTAGGTGGGAATAACTGCGATTACTCTCCAGGAGGCCAGCAGCACTCCACTCACGTGCCTAACAGCATTCACAATACCACGCTCCCTAAGAAGTGTCTGCTGGCTGCACGTGGGACTCTCCCTTTTCTTTGTAAGGGAAGTCTGCCATGTCAAAGGTGGACTGGAGTTTAAGAGACTTTCAGACAAAACTCTTTCACTGGATATGGGAGGAATCAGCCTTGGGAGTGCTGCGGTCGCTCATAAGCACCCTCCAGCAGCATCACTTCTAAAAGCGCCATGCACTTAAATATTGCTTCATCTCAACAACCCCAAGATGTGGTCCTCATCACTTGTAGGTTCAAATGCCAAATTAAAAAACAACAAACCAAAACCAAAAGAAAATCAAGGCTTTTTCCTTACTTCAGAATTCAGATAAGGACTATTGTGCCAATGGCGTTTTATCATCATTGTAAGTGTAAAT
>JAVSBS010000455.1:44337-60549 GCA_033124195.1 Coracias cyanogaster | reverse complement strand
GGGTGTATAGGGGTGCAGGGGGGTGGTATAGGGGTGGCATGGAGGATGTGTAAGAGCCCCCAGAGGTGCCTCGGGGTGGAACGGAGGGTGGCCTAGAGGGTGAATAGGGGTTCGTGGGGGTGACATGCAGGGTGGTAGGGGGGTGGCACGGAAGGGGAATAGGGGTGGGGGGGGCATATGGGGTGACATGCAGGGGGTGCTTGGGGATGGCAGGGAAGGTGACACGGGTGACAGGGCTGTGGCATGGAGGGTGTGCAGAGGCGGCTGGGGGTGGTGTGGAAGGTGGCACAGGGGTGACATGGCAGTGCCAGCCTTCCCTGGCCCCACGGCACGAGCCTGGCTTGGTCCCCACGCAGGACCTCACCTGGGCAGACTCCGGCCTCCTGCCCAGCTGAGCTTGCCCAAAGCCATCCTCATCAACCGCTGGGTTTCCGTTCCTGTAGGTCCCCAAACTGGCTCCCGCAGGCTCCAGTTGTGCAGCCTCAGGGACAGGCACAGAACCTCCTTCCACCCGCTGCTGCCAAGCCAGGCCTGGGGAGCAAGGCCGCAGGGTGCTCCTGTGGTGGCTGGAAACAAACAATTAGGCATGAAAGTGCTGTAGAAGAGACCCTGCTTCCTATGCATAAATTAATCGGGTCCTAATTTAGGACAAAGAGGCCACCATGGGGACTTTCCAGATGTCAAGCGATGCGGGGACCAAGCAGCCATCACCACCTTCCTCTGTGGCCAGGATGCTTTAATTAGACAAACTACTTTTTTTGTGCATCTCCAGAGGGAGGTTGAGCTGCTCTGGGGAAGCAGAATCTCACCCTCACTGGTCCCCACAGATGCCCCATCCCCTGGGGTGAAGGAGGTGGCTCCCACTGCCTGGAGTGGAGCACCAAAGCCAGCAGTGATCAGAGAGCAGCTCCAGTTAACAGGCAAGCAGATGCCTGGAGGTCCTTTGCACACCCACGATGCAGCCTCACCATTCTGGCACACATTGGTCCCAGTTCTCTGGCCACCGTGGGACAACAGCGGTGCTACCAACTCAAGCACCTCCACTTCCTGTGGCACAGGACAGTAGGCACATACCAATACTTTAAGAAAAGGGGCATGTTTTTCTTCTCATCACACTCAGGACTACAGGGACACTATTTCAGTGCAGCTTAAGGACACAACAGGGGAACTGAGTAGTTTTAGTCCCAAGGTTCTGCATAACACCACCTACCACAAGAACAGCTCCAGCTTGAGCTGGAAAGCAGGAAAAAGTCAAATGGTTCTGACCTTCCTCTTTTGAGTTTAAGTCAGCAGAGCATCTGCAAACAGCCACCCCACTGCCCAAACACCCATAAGGGACAGCCCTGCTCAACCATGGGAAAAGCCACCCGGGATGTCCCGCAGTGGACCACGGTCCAAAGTCAGGGTGGCTGCAGACCCCCAGCTCCGGTCCGTGTCTCCATTTACACTGAGGAAGCACCTGCCTCAGATTCATTTTAGCCAGTGAAATGTGACCATTCCCAGATGCTGCATCAGCCTTGTCAGCAATGAGGAGGTGCACGGAGCCGATCAAGAGCCCTTTGTGTCAACCCACAGGCACAGACAAAGGGTTGTCACAGGCCCTTGGTTTAGGGGCATCTTCAGCCATTGCTTTATCACAGTTTTAAGTAGATTGTTTTGGATCCAAGAAATAATAATAAAAAAATCACTTTCCAATTCATCAGTTCCAGCATTTTAATAGTAATTAAGCCCTGGCACCCACAATCAGAGCTGAAAAATCTCCACAGGGCATGGAGCATAATCAGACCTAAGCTAACAACTCCTTTTCCTCAGTGGCCTGGAGGAGAGATGCATGAAGCCTCTGATGAAGAGATTCAGGGTGGAGGAAGAGGTTCTGCTTCCTGGAGAGGAGATTTTCACTTTCTGTTAAGGTACCTGTCACATCACCTCCCACCGCATCTGAGGAAGCCAAGTCCTGAACACATCCAGGGCTATGTTGAAGAGCTAAACCCCTCAGAGCAGGGAGGAGGGAATTGCCATCCCTGTCCTGTGCAAAGCCCTTGAGATAGCTTCAAATCCTGGGGAACTGAAGGGTCCTAGCAGAACCTTCCACAAGCCCTCAACAGTACAAGGATGGAGCAGTGTCCAGCAGCTTGTTCTGAACTTGCATTGCACAGATGTTATGTGCTGTATCTGCTCAGAGCAGTACATAAAGCTGTAGGGATGGACACAGAGCACCAGAGCTTGCTACAAGCTGAACTCAAGAGCCACCTCAACTCCATCCTCACCTTCTGTTCCACCTACAGCTAGAGACCAAAGTTGGAGGGCTTGGACAGAGGGAGGACTCCTCTCAGCCAGGGACATGCAATGGAAACCTGAAATACAGGTCCTCAATACTCAAGAGCAGCTCTAGGCAGAGCCAGATCCATGGGCTCCAGGCCACTGGATAGTATTTGGAAACTGCAATGGGAGGTGAATTGCTCCCACAGCAACAGTTGCCTCTGACAGTCTCTCTGACAAAGGACCAGCATTGGTCTAGATCCCAATACTTCCATGTAGACTAGCACACACAGGGGTGAGTGACCCACTTTCCTCTGGTCCATTTCCTTCTCAGCTAGAAGCATCTCCCTTCACATAGAGGAGGTTTTGCCTGCAGAAGAGTGAAACACCACAAATTCACCTTTCAGAGCTGCTTCAGCCACTTCAAGTCAAGCCTAGAAGCTTCAGCACAAGCACTGAGACCCAGCTGGATTGGGTGGTAACACTCTGCTTCTCCAGCAGCTTCATACAGCCAGCAGAAAACTACTGCTTTCCACCCAGAAAACCCATCTAGGAGTTCCAATACACTTCTGCAGGACCTTAAGACACTATAGAAAGGAGTCTATACTGTTTGCAACAACAGCTTATAAGGGAGAAAAAAAAAAGCAAGAACTACAAAGCCAGAAGTGCAATTTATTGACAAGTTTCAAGAGTAAGACTCAGCATCCTTGTCCCTCCTGGTTTGGAGGTCTGAGCTTTACTAAGATACCTTAACCCACCACCTTAGAGCTGTGCTTCATCTTCAGAAGTCAAGGCCTTGCTTCTTCACAGAAGAATTGTTCATCTTGGCTAGTCCCAAGCTACAATTCTGGATTTTCCTAGAGGGAAGTCAATAGCCATCAGTTAAAGGTTCTGCATTTAATAAACCTAAGCTTTCTGCACCAGAGTTCAGCTGAAGCTTTTAGAGCAGTTTACCATTTTGTTTTAAACACTCTGCTGCTGCTACAAGCTGTTAAGATGAGCTTGATTAACAGAACCCTTGGAGACCAGACCAAGTCCTCCTGCTCTGTACAGCACACCGAAGCTGCAATGTCCCTGCATCTCACACAAAGCAGCCAAGTCTACAGGCTCAGACACCAGAGGGAGAAGAAAGTAGCTGGAGTGGCAGAATTCACTCAGATGAAAGCGCCTGCTTGGAACAGCAACAAGCTAGGTCTGCCTTGGAGAGATGCTGCTACTGGCATCCAGCCCCTCAGGCAGGTGCTGGAGGAGAGCTTCCTCCACAGCCTCTTGCAGGGACATCCTGCAAACCCTGTTCTGGGCAAAAGACTAAACCAGACCTTTGCTCCCTGCTGCTGCAGTTCACATCTAGTCTGAGCCTCAGCTCTGAGATCTGCCAAGTTGCTAAGCCTCTTCCCTGATGTTTCCCCATCTGCAAGACTAAGGCTAGGAGCAGCCATGGCATCTGTGACAGTCATGGGTCTCTTGCAACTGCTAGCTGGTGTCCTAGCCTCTTCTTCCACAAGTTCATTAGCATGAGAAGGGTCAAGTAATACAAAAATGCAACCTGAGCACAGTTATCAGCTGAGTAGGAGGCTTCCATGCATAATGGCAAGGTAGCTCAGCTCCAAAGGAGGAAACTTCTCCACATTTGGTATTCATAACAGCAATAACTCCAGCTGATGCCAGTTTAAATTCCAGCAGCAAAATGCTATCAAGGCATCCATATCTGTTGTGCAACTCCTCAGCTGACAACTCAGGGCTTTTACAGGCCTTTAAAAGCAACTGGAACAAGCTGCAAGGACTACTCTAGTCATGTAGAGGTCTCTTCCAAAAAAACTATTTCAGCATTCTTAGAGTCTGTGCTTCATTCCAATGTCTAATCATTTCATATTTTCAGATGAGAAACAGCAAGAGCTCACATACCTCAATAGAAAAGTATTTATCTAGGACATTCGAAGCAGCTTGATAGACTAGGTTGTTGTTGTGGGTTTGCAAGGCTTCAATTTTCTCCAGACCACCAAGCTCTTCCACCAGCAGACACAACCTATCTCTCTCTCCCACCTTCTCAGCTGCCTGTAACACCAGATAACCAAGCAGGAAAGTATAACCTTGTATCAGTAATAGGTCTGAGATGGTCTTTACTGTAAGACCCTGATCTACAAGTCAAAAGACCACAGCCCCTGCATTTACAGACCTTACCTGATCCCAGGGACACAGAACCTCAGTCCCTGCTGGGATCACTGCCCTGGCTTGACTGCCCAACCCTCAGTCATGTCTAGCACTGAGAAGCAGGGGGTGTGACCTGCCTCTCATTATTTGCAAAAAAAAAGCCATTTTGCTAGTTCAAAGGTGCTACAAAAAAAGACTTAAGTGAGGCACAGACATCAGCTGGCAGGGACCTGAGGCAAAATGCCCCCAGCACCACTTGATTTCTCTGCAGTTGCATTTCTGCAAAGCTTCCACTTCTGTCTTACTTGGGGATTAATTCCCAACCTCTTTTCCTCTCCAGAAGGGAACTAAAGTCACAGGAGGTAAAGAGGGACACTTTGGGAACTTAAGCTTGTCAAGCCCTCTGGACAACCCAAGGATGTCCAAAAACAGAAGTTAGACAACATGACATCTACCTTTTACTCTGCAAGAGCGGTAGCTGCTGTTCTAACTACAGAATGTGAGCGTTCAAGCTCACACCTCACTGCTCTTTTGGAGAAGGAAAGCAAGATACAGGAGATCTTACCAGGAAGAGATTTAAGATGGTATCCAAGATGATCAGGATGATTTTGCTATCATTGATTGAAAGTAGGTTGAGAAGAGGTTTGAGGACTCCAGACTGGATAAGCTCCACCACCTGCTCCACAGTGCCTCCTGTTGTGAAGTTGGCCACTATCCACGCAGCTTCTTTCTGAGCTTTGAAGTCCCCCTGGAAGAGCAACAGTGAAAGCATTTCTAAGCTTCAGCATCCCTTTAGGATCAGTGATGTGAGGACAGCTATTTCCCTTAGATTCCATTTGGGCTAACCCACCTTGCCCAGCACTTTGAGTGATGGGATGGACACCTGCCAGAACTGCCAAGAGAAGCTCCAAGCCATGCTTCCATGAAGGTCTGAGTGCCCAGGCTGTTCCAAGGATCTCAACAGCATTGAAGCAGATTGCTCAGGTGGGCACATGCTGAGCACTTCACAAGTGAGACATCATGGACCTCATGAACCTCAGCATTGCTTCTGCAGCACTGCACCCATCCCTTACCTTATCAAGCAGCTCCACCACAGGTGACAATAACCCACAGGCGATTATCTGCTGGATCTGTTGTGGAGGCCCTGCTGCAATGTTACTGAGTGTCCACGCAGCTTCCTTCTGTATAGTTGACTTTACATGTCGCAGGAGATAGGGCAGGACTGTCAAGACACCAGCATCGATAGCTGCCTGGGTCTGTTCATCTGTCCCAGTGACTACATTCCCAACTGCACGGAGAGCTGGAGCCTAGACAGAGATTAAACAAGATGAGGACAAGCCTTACCTCAAGGGATACATACCAGGAAGTCCAGCAAGATCCCTCACTAAGTGCCTGATCTTTCAAATAATGAAAAAAATCGTGGGCTATTACTGTATTTACAGATCTATCATCCTCCTATTCTGCTGTAAGCAGCTTTCCAGTCTCTCTCCAATCTGCCAGCCACAGCAAGCTGGAATAGAGCAGTTGCTTGATCAGCAACCACGTAGCACTGCAGTCTGAGGAGACAGCAGACCACGCTAGTCATAGAGAGCTAGAAGATGTTCCTTCCTCTCCTCAGATGTCTCTACATTAAGGGACCAGAGGCTGGAGATCACTGTTTCGTACCACAATAGTCAGCTCTGGGCTGGCTGTGAATCCCACCAGCCTTGGAAGAACCCCTGTATCCAGCACAATTTGGATGCGATCATTGGGGCCATCAGTCAGGTAGGAAAAAGCCCAGCAGGAGTCAGAAATGATGTCCTTGTCCTCATATTCTGTGAGGTAGAGGAGAGCTGGCAGTATCTTTTTCACCGCATCCAGGGGAGGGTAGGGGTCCTTGTTCCTGCAGAGGTTTGATAGCGTCCATGTGATGTTCCTCAGGAATCCAATCTGAAACACAAGGGAGGTGCAAGATCCTATGGTAACAAGTGAGGAAGATGTCGCACCCTCATCCCTGCAACTCAGATGTTATCCAGCAGTCAGGAGCAGCCTTCTTAAGGGCTGAGGCTTATTTGAAGAAGGGAGATGAAACAGGTAAGTGACTAAAACAGTAGATTCACCCCCTCCCTCCTCAATATGAACCCCGAGTACTTGAGCTTTAGTGGTGTGACAAGCCATTATGGCTAAAAGGTGCCAAAGAGCTTATTTGCTGGGTCCTTGGACAAGTTACAGAGCATTCTTCAGACACAATCACAAATTTGGCTGTTTCTTTAATGTTAGCATTAATAAATATCAGCAGCTCCAATTGTTCTAGAGTAGGGCACCTCCAGAATTTGATTAAGCTGCACCATTCAGACAGTTCACCCCAGTAAGGATGCTCCCAGGAGAGCAGTGGAGCTATGTTCAAAGCACTGCAGCTATCAATGTGTGATTTATTGCTGGTGTTTCGTCATGTTTCTTCCACAGGGCTCCCTAAAAAAGGGTGAGCTGAACCTATAGAAGGTCCTTCTTCCCCAGGCACCAAGCAAGCAGTGGGGCAGGCACCATTGCAGAAGGGCAGAGACAAGCCAGAAGTTCAGAGATACCCAAAAAGCAGCAGGAGGAAGCTTGAAGGGCAAGTTCAGCCCTTCCACGTGCATATGCAAGTCTACCTTGCACTCCTTTCACCTTGTTCCTAGCTTGACATGGTCAAAGCTGGATAGGAAAGCAAAGATGAGGAGACACCACATTGTCCTGAAGACTGTCTGCTCAGCATCCCCAGATTTCTTCACAGCTGAGAGGCAGGGCCACTACAAAGCAGCTTAGGACAGGGTCTCATTGAATTATACAAGCAGCCTGTGGTTTATAAGGCAGATGATAGACCACCATTCACCAACGACCCAAGTGGTTAAGAGCTGTTAAGAAAATGAAGGTTATTTACTGGAGTTGTAGGTGACACCAGAGCCAGCAAGGGATGAATCACATTGCAGCGGAAAAGAGCATCTCTGTATAGAGGACCATCACCTGTACAGATCAAAAAGGGTTGTTTATTGCATCTGCCCAAGTCACAAGACATTCAACATGAAGCAGCAACCAGACCTGCAGGCACAGGCCAGTGCTGGGTGACTGAGCTTGCTCACCAGCCACACCATTAAGCATTTTCAGGTAGGATGGATTTACCAGGTAGACTGGAGGACCATCACAGCTAGCATGTAGCAGGCCAACCAGACACAACCCATTCTGTTCTCCCTCCTGACAACACTACTGAGTTAGACCATTCCAGCAGGATGGAGTCCTCCTTGTGGTTTTGGCCAAAAAGCCTCTTGCAAAGCCAACACAGGTTCCCAAAGGCTGCCAGGCCACATGAAGGGACTGAAAGGTCAAGGGGTTCAATAGGGGCTTGGAGACAAAGCTGCAGGGAAATGAGGCTATCTAGAGCAACATCAATATTTTTAGTTCACCAGCACTGTCTCAGGCAGTGACCCTCTGCATACCCACAGGCCTGGAGACCTCTGCTTACCTGCGATGTTGCCCATTGCCCACACAGACTGCTCACTGATGTGCATGTGTGGAGAGGACAGGAGGGAGACCAGGGCTGGGATGGCACCTCCCTCCACCACGGCCCTGGTGTGGTCAGAAGTGCCAGAGGCAACATTAGTCAGTGCCCAAGCTGCTTCAAACTGCAGAGATGCATTATCATAATAGGTCAAGAATTCGATCAGCCTGGGGATGATCCCCAGCTCGATAATCGAACTGATAGGGGGATTCCGCCTGGACAGCATTCTCCTGCAAGAGAGGACACAGCACAGCCTGCCATGAGAAACCCTGTGTGGTGCCTCGAAGGACCACAACCCTGTGGCCAGGTACAAGCTTGTGGCTTGCAAGGGAATCAGCACCTCTCAGAGATGCTTCATGGGATAAAGATGGGAGGTTCAGCATCCCATGTCAGCAAACCCTCAAGCAAGGATTTGCTTTAGAGAGCCTTCTACAGGGGACATCTAAGATGCTACTGGAGCAACATTAGGGTGTCTGTTGGAGTGCAATACTTGGCACATCCTTTTGCAACCAGGTCAGTATTATTCCATGCTCCCCACCTTGCAGGGGTTTGAGACAGTGAGGAATCAACACCTGCAGTTAGTTCTCACAGCCTGCCTCTGCCGCTCCCCAGCTCAGGAGCTCTGGGCAGCCCTGCACAAGCCAGAGCTCACCCTTCAAATGAGGTTTCACAGGCTGCTTTTCCAGCTAAAAACCAAAATCACCAACTCCCTGCTGCCCTTTCCTGCCTCACGGCACGGATCATGACAAAAAGCCAGAAAAAGAAGCACTTCCAAACAGATCTGCTTCCCAGCCTGGTTTGGTCAGCAGCCACTGGCAGAGGGTAGCACAGAGGTGGGAACCATGGCTCAGAGCTGCATTAATGCTGCCCACTGGTACCCCACCAGGGCATGGTGCTGTCAGGGCAGCCCAGGTGCAGGCAGCCTTGGTTCAGACAGCCCGAAAGCCAGCTCTGCACATCAGGGAGCAAGTCTTGACTTGCCCCTTTAGGAAGGGTCTGCTCCAGCCAACCTCCAGTTAACACCTTGGGAGCAAAGCTTTTGAGCAGATAGAGCCAAGCAAGGCACCCAGGGCACAAAATAAGCACCAGCTGAGGTCCCTCGGGGCAGTTTGGGTTACCAGGCTCCTCCCCCTTTTGTCATCTCTTCAGAGAGCTCTTCAAACAGGAAGGAATGCCTTCTGCCAGCAGACCCCACCACAGCTCCATCACCACCTCCCACCCAGCGCAGAGTGGCTGGGCAGCATACCTGACGTCCTGCGTGGCCAGCAGCTGCAGCTCTGCATTGCTCCCATTCACAGCTTCAACGATTTCCTCCATGGACATCTTAATCTATGTCACAGGGGATGATTCAGTGTCAAACAACAAGCCAGGACTCCCTCCGGTTTAATCTCCGCAGTCCATCAGCTGTCTAGACCCAAATCAGTCACCGCTTCATATCTAAGCAATGTCTGTTCTTTATGCAATGCAGTTTCGAGATGAGGCAGAGAGAGAATCCACAAAAGCCTTCGAGGCAACTAATCCTTATAATCAAGCACAGCAAGAGTCACTGACACACCATCACGGGCCCACGAGCTCGGTAATTACCCCTCGCTGCGCAGGGAGACAGACAGGAGCTCCACCAGCTCCCAGAAAGCTGGAGCACCAGCCTGTTCTACCAGCCATCAAGGGGAGCCACACAGGATGTCATCTCCATGCAAAATACCACGGGAAGAGACTAGACTGTCTAAAACATTCCCCAGCGCTGGGCATGGCCACCAGGAATGGCACTGGCTATTTAACCCAGGTCACCTGAGCTAGACCTGGTAGTGGTCCAAGCAGATGCTATCTCCTGCACAAGCTGCAGCCCTGACCCTGTCCGGGTGCGAAGCACCCAGCACTCACCTCATTGTCTTCTCCTGGAGAGACACTCTCATCCGCCAAACTGAGCGAAATACTCCTGCGCTTCAGGATCTGCTCATACTTCTTGGCCTTTCGCAGCTCGACGTTCACCTCCACTCTCTGCCTCCGCAGGGCCTGGAGGGGAGGTGAAGGGCACCACCCCTCCTGTGTCTGCATCACCCCGTTCCCCAGGGAGCTCAGCTCTACAACCCTCTGCCCCAACTTTCCTACACGAGGAGCACAGAGAGCCGGCATCTGCTCTCAGGCAGCTCCTTGCCATGGCCTGGAGGGTTATGTACAAGATGGGACAGAGTCAAGCCCTTAGTGCCTCCCAAGGACGTGGGCTGCTGGATGAACCAGCAACCAGTGGGTGTTTTTAAAAGTAGATTTGCTGAACCTGAAAGGCAAACCCTCATCTCCTCTCCTGGCTTAAAGCAAGCTGACAGATCCCACGGTCTGACAACCACACCAGCCCCCTCTCTGCAGGGAGAGCTGCTGCAGAGAGCTCAGCAGGCTGGGGCTGAACCATCTCCCTTCCCCAGCACAGCTCAGGGTCACCCACCCAAAACTCATGTCCTCCTTGCCTTTGCCACCACACTCCTTGCAGCCCAGCCAGCTCCACACCACATTTCAAAAGCTCCTGGCAGAGCTGTCCCCTTCCCATCTCTGCTACCCCACACAGGTAAACCTGGGGACAACTGCCCTTCATAAGCCTTCACATCAGCTCCTGCCAACAGGAAAACCCCCCTGTGGGGGCCACTGACCAACACGAATGGCAGGGGAGAGTGTTGGACATAAGTACTTACATCTGTGTCCTTGCCCTTGTTCTTGAACTTCTTCAGCCGCTCGCTCTGCTCCTTTGTAACAGGCATCTTGGCAGGTTTGAGAGCAGTGCCAGCTAAAAGGCTTCACGTCCTTTTGGGGTTCAGGAGAGCAGGGTCAGGTCAGTGCAGAACCGCATGAGCAATCCACCTCCATCCACAGAGGAGTCTGGGACCCCCTCACTCCCACCAACAGCCTGTGCCACCCATTTTCTCCCCCACTTCCCCATTATAGAAGATGCTGGAGGTCCCCTGCCTGAAGCAGAGCTCAGGAGGACCTTCACACACTGCAGCTGAGCCACTGAACTAAACGCAAGCACAAACTACCACTTAACACCAGGCTACAGAAATTACAGCTGCTGCTGGAACCCCACGAGGAAGCTGGACACACCACTTCTCACGGTTACAGAAACATCACCTCCTTCCAGTCCTGATCCCAAGGCTTTTGGTTTACTCAAGGGTCCAAGCCTGGCAAAGCCTCTTGTCTCTAAAAGGGTTGGCTTAAGGTCTGATTTAAAGACAAGTAGCCACATCCAAGCCCACCCTCTCGCTCCCACATACAGCCCAGCTTGGCCTCCTACACCAGGGAGGACACAAGGTCACATGCAGTGGTAGGAAGTGACCAAGTTCAACTAAGCAAAGAGCTCCCCTGGCAACCCAGCTACCAGCAAGGACTGCCAGGTGAAAAACATTAAATAGGTACAGGGAGAACCATTCCTAAATCTCTCCTAGTGAGAGAGCCCCAGACATACATGCAAATAAGACCAAGAGGCCTTCAGACAGCTTCGGTCAGAAAGCAAGGCTTCCACCCAGCAGAAGTGGAGGTGTTTCAGAGTAGATAGACACCACCAAAGGCCTCCTAAAGCCAGAGAGTGCATAAACACACTCATAGGAGTGATGACTCTTCACCTGTCCTCCAGGCTTACGGCCAACACGTGTGGCTCAGAGCAGCCTTCAAGAACTCCCCTTAGTCCATCTTAAGTTTAAGGCTTTTTTTGATTCTCTCTCCCTATTTCCTGTCCCAACAGCCAAGGCTGGATCCCAGCAGCATCAGCTCTTTACCCCAGCACAGCAGCCAGCCACCAAGCTGCAGCCCTCCCCCAGCTCCCGGATGGACCTCTTGGTTCAAGAAAATCACACCCCAGACCCTTAAGCCTTGCACTCAAGCTTCAAGGACTGCTTCAGCCACCCTTCCTCCTCTACCAGAATGGAACAGTAACATCCCAAAACAGCTCCTCCTTTTTGGGGACCTTCCTCCACCCCCACCTCAGCAGAGGTGCACCACAACCCACACACTGACACCAGCCAAGCAGGAGACCCAGCACAGCCCCAGACAGCCAGCAAAGTCCAAGCAGCAGCCCTGTACACATCATAGGGGGGGAAGAGAACACCCCAAAGATGAGGGAAGCCACTTACCTCAACTCTCTCTCATAGCCTACCTCTTTCAGACTGCCTTTTTTTATTGCCCCCATAGAGCCACAGCCTCCCCTGGTTCCCCCTCATGATTGGCTCTTCCCAGGAGAGCCTCTTCATTATCTCCAGCTGCTCCTTTGCCATGGCCACCTGAGAAGAGTCACAGAATCATTTAGGTTGGCAAAGACCTTTAAGATCATTGAGTCCAACAGTTAACCCCACCACTTGGAGATGTGGATGGCAGGATGCACTTGGAGGGAGATGGATCGTGATGTCTTTCCTCCTGAGCTGCCCTCCTGCCTGGGCCACCCCACCGACCCCCCAACACCTCCTCTGTATATTCACACTTTCCCCACTTTGGCCTTGTTTGTGGCCAGACCCTTCCTGCGACGTGCCAGCCTGCACCCACACAATGTCCCACGGCACGAGGGACACTCTGGGTGCTGCCAGATGAGAGGGACGTGCAGGGAGTGGGAATTCTGGGGATGTTCCTTTTTTTGTCCAGGTAGCAGGAAGGTCCTTGTGGGTGGTGGTGGAGGCCAACAGAGCAGCCACCTTCAGCTAGCTGGGACCAGGGCCATGGAGCCAGGCTGTAGCTGAGGGGAGTCAGCCAAGCAGAGGTTGCAAGTGGGCTAAGACAGGATTAAGAAACTTGGAGGAGCAGCAGGCACTGAGCTGCTGGCTGGCACAGGCGGGAGCCCAGCAGGGCTGCGGCAGGAGGTGGCATGGACAGAAACCCAGCAGGAACCTCTCATCTCCATGAGTCCTTTAGATTTTGCCCAGAAGCTGCCAGGCAGCCCTTACCACACTACGTTCCATGCTTATCAATCTCCACCAGCTTCAGTCAAGAGATTGTTTGCATTTACGGTGCCCTGACCCCAGTTACACGCCGATGCTGGAGCTACTCGCACAGCATGTCCTCCTGGCCGTGATGCAGACTACAGCATCCTGGCTCTCAAAATCACCTCTCACAGCGGGGCTTGGCTGCAGTGCTGTGGGCAGTTCTGGGGACTCTGAAGTGCTGAAGACATCCTGGTTTTGCAAGTCCTCCAAGCCATGACTCTTGGTAGCAACGCTCCACAAAACCCACTTGGTGCCCCGGCGTGCAGCGGTGCCGGCCTGGTCCTGCCGATGGGGAGAGGGCGAGCGGTGTTTGCCAGAGGCATAGGGAAAGCAGCTATTAAAAGACTTAATTAAAACCTGATTTTAAATTGCTTGGCACCTTTTTCTGTGAGGGGAGCACCATTCAGAGTCTGCACCCTCCGCACCCCCAGGAGCGTGGCCTGCGCCTTAGCACCCTGCCAGCCGGGCACACGGGGCCACTCAAACTAAATTATGTGAGTTACAGGAACAACTAATTCACTGTGCGGCTACTGCCAGCAGGGAAATGCCCTGTGCAATACCCAGGCTGATTGAAGTCACGGATTCAGATCCCAGCATCATACTGATTCTCCCTTCCGAGGCAAACAAATCGAGTTCTACGCAGCTTTGTGCAGAAGGTGATGGGGGGAGCTTTGAGAGGAGACCTCCAGATCAAGCTGGTGTTTGTGGGCATTTAAAAGCCAGTTGTGCTAATCCTGGATGCCGTATTATTAAGCTTCAAGTGCCACCGGTTGCATTATCTTGTTTCTTGGCTGCTCGAGACAGGAAAATCACATTTCAGTTGCTTTTTAATTCAGCTTAATCTGGTGCAAAAGTTAGTGTGCACCTTCTAATTTTGTTTTCTGAGCAGTTTGTTTCAGCTAATTCCTAATCAGCTGATGCTAAATCAAAAGAGGCCTTGCTCAAGCTGAAATAGATGAGTCCTCGCAACCTTTCCAAGCGATATAATTAAATTGCCTTAAAATCACCCCCTGAGATAAGTGTGGGCAGCCTCCCGGACAGACCACCTCCAGCTGCTCTCCTCTGCCTGGAGCACCCAAGGTGCTGCAGGACACGGCTGCTCACCAGGGCGAGGAGTTTATTGCTGTCCTGGGCTGCTTTTTCCCTCCCTTCCCTTCTCACTCCCTCCCCACCTGCCAAGCACAATCAGACCCATCCTGTTCAGTCGCTCTGTCCCTGCCGGCGCAGGGAGGGAGAGGATGGAGAGAGAAAAACGAGTGCAGATTGATTAGCGACCCCCCTCTTCTGTCGCTGATGGCATGAGAGGTGGCACCGCCGAGCGCTCGGCCCCACGAGAGGCAGAGGATGAGCTGGCCTGATTTCAACCTGTGCCGAGGACACGGGCAGATCGATATTTGCCCAACGGGAAAGGGAATAACCACTGGAGAAAAAAAAAAAAAAGTTTTGTTTTTTCGGTGTAATAAGAGGGTCTCACAGCTAATGGAGAGGAAAGGAGATAAAAGCCTAAATCTACATGACAGTGTCTCCTGAGCTCAGCCTTGTGTGCTCAAGCTGAAAATCCACATGGTGACAGGTATGAAAAGCCACGGTTCCAGTTTAGAGGTTTTCCCTGTGGCTGCTCTCTTCCACCCTGCTCCCTTCGCCCCGCGCTCCCACCAGGACACTGCAGGTGAGTTGGACTCAGTTTTAAGCCCTGAGATAAAAGCCTGATTTTTCCTCCCCTGTTTTTTTTTTTCCTGTTTCTATATCCTCTCTGCACGTGAAGAAAGGGACCGGTCAGGAGAGATGTCAGCATGTGGCATCAAATCATAGTTCTGATGCTGAGATGTTACAAAAGTGTCACAAAGTCTTGGTGGACTTGGTAGCATTAGGTTAATGGTTGGACTCAATGATCTTAAGGGTCTTTTCCAACCAAATGATTCTCTGGTTCTATGTCCCCAGAGGGGTTAGATGAGGCAAGGACAATCCAGGCTCCACCGCAGGAGGTTGGACGGTCACAGCAGCTGGTTGGAGCAACCTGCTGCGAAAGGAGAACCTCACCTGGCAGAGAGTGAGCAAAGGTAGAGATTCCTGCCAGCCCCCTGGACATCTGCTCTCAGGCAGCGTATTTTCTCTGCCAGCTCTAATGCAATCCATTAAGTTCCCATCAACAAATTAATTTTACTTATTAGTTACAGTAACACCAAGGAAATCACCCATTTAGGTTCCTGAGCCAGGTGCGGAGTTAACTGCTGGTGGATGCAAGGATGTGGCAGGGATGGAGCCTGGAAATTCCTCCTTTTTTGGTTGGGACGCATCCTCCCGGTGCATGATCCTGGAGGGAGGCAGCGCTAACTCCTCAGCTTGCTTCGGTTCCTCCTGGGAAGCAGACGTCAGGCGGCCAGTGACCTCCTCACCACCAGCCATGAGACCCATTTCAGTCCTATCGCTGGTGCAGCCGCCGCGGGTTTGAGTCGGGAGCAGAGCTGCCTTGTGCCAGGCACCAAACAAGCACATAACAAGTGACAGCCCGTGTCCGTTACAGTCCATCTAATCAGGACACGCAGGAGGTGGGAGAAGGGATTTATTGTTATCCCCGTCTTACTGCCGAGCCAGAGGCAAAGCCAAGCTCCGCAGCTGGATTTCCCAAGTCTCAAGGTGCAGCTTCTTGTTTCATCTAATTTAGTGTAGCAGCCTCAAAAACATGCTCCTGCTTTCCTCCCCCGCTTCTGCTTTTTTCCCTACTCTTCTGCTTTTCTCCCCCTGCTCCTCTGCAGCCGGGAGCTGTGGGCACGTGTCAGTTCAGACAGCTCGTTTGAAGGGAAAGCAACCCATGAAAATAAGGGAAGAAGTCTGGTTTTCCATTAGCTCAGCTGAAGCAGCTCCTGCTGTGGCCGTGGGATCGTTAGAGCTGATAGACAAGGAGGAGAGGTGTCCCGAGGGGGAGTGGCAGTGCAGCATCGTATCCTGCATTGCCAGTACTCAGGGCAGGTCAGGGCAAACTGGTCCCCGGTCCAGAAGAGTGTGGCTAGCAGGTCAAGGGAGGTTCTCCTCCACCTCTACTCTGCCCTAGAGAGGCCACATCTGGAGTATTGTGTCCAGTGCTGGGCTCCCCAGTTCAAGAGAGACAAGGAACTACTGGAGAGAGTCCAGCAGAGGCTCTGAAGATGCTGAGGGGACTGGAGCATCTCTGTGCCGAGGAAAGGCCAAGAGCCCTGGGGATGCTGAGCTGGAGAGGAGAAGCCTCAGAGGGGATCTGATCAATGCTCATCAATAGCTAAAGGGTGGGGGGCAAGAGGATGGGGCCAGACTCTTGTCAGTGGTGCCCAGAGACAGGACAAGGGGCAACGGGCA